>JAWDGP010007701.1:1092500-1100617 GCA_033675545.1 Elysia crispata | reverse complement strand
TCCAGTAGGTCATGAACTGGCCCTGCTGCCCTAGAAATATGTCGGTGAGGCTGCCCTAATTTTTCACATCAGTGTCAGGTGACCCGCACTCCTAGTTTTCTTATTACCTCCGTTGGTTTATATCTTATATCACTGTTGCTCTGATTCGTCCGTTTAGATTATTGCTCCAAATTACGGGCAAAGTGCCACGCCCCTAACTCAGCCAGTGGGAAAAGCAAAGTAGATTTCATAGTGAATAACATTTACCTGCTCATAACTTGGCTTACATTAAGGCTAGGAACTTCAAATAAACTGCAAGATTATTGGCTATTATCGCAATATCATATGAATTTCAATCATTACTGTTATTTGACAAGCAGAGCAGGGAATATATTTGATAGAAGAAAGTCATAGCTTATGCTGATGGTCAACAAATCATAGTTGATATTTTACTTTAATTCATAACTCTGCTCTCTGTGAAGCTAAAAAACATCTAATAAAGAGCAAAATTATCGAATTTTATTGCAAAATCACATCAGACTAATACCGACGGTTTCATTAGAGACCGCTAAGTGATTTTCTCTCAAAAAGAGAGACATAAATCATAGAGATAATCTGCAACTGCAAACCAGTGGCCAAAAAAATGCACAAGCTTAGTTTACTTCTTCATAACTTTCTTATCCGTGAAGCTAGAAACTTTTAAAAAAAATGCAAAATTGTGCAGATTCATAAAAAATCAAAAGATACAGCCTCACAGTAGACCGCTAAAGAATTTTGAAATATATACAACTGTCGCCCAGTGAAAACGTTCCAAAAATGTTGTACATTAACAACAGCCGCTTTTTAACGTGGAAAGACACATTTTTTATCTAGATCAGTCGCTTTTTTACTAGGCGTTATGTGTTATGCTTGGTCTAACAGCTAAAGCCTATCAGAGGCCATAAAACATTCTGAATCTTCAGTTTGCTCTATCTCTCGTTATCTTTCTCTGCTTTTCTTTCTTCCATTGTATTTATCTCTCTCTCTCTCTCTCTCTCTCTCTCTCTCTCTCTCTCTCTCTCTCTCTCTCTCTCTCTCTCTCTCTCTCTCTCTCTCTCTCACTCTCTCTCTCTTTCTCTTTTACCAAGTTTCTTCTTTTCCCCAAACCTTTTTGTCTTATGTCACATTCCTAAAGTCACTCCTTCCCTTTATCTTCACTTTTCTGTTACGATTAAAAAAAATAATCACCTTCTTCCATTAGTTTTTCTTTCTATTAATTTCAGTCTCTCCATGTCACTATTAGCCACGATTTTCCTTAATTACTCAATATCGAAGGAAAAAAAAGACTGAGGCAGAATGCTTCTGATTGTTTTAATGATTGAAGGAAAATTTAAAAAATAAGGCTTTGGAATTTGCAACATGAATAATAAAAGAAATGTAGTTAAAAGAATGCTTAATCAAAGTACACGGTATGGTAAAAGAACTGTTTACGATCAGGATATATATAATTATTAAAAACACAGTTGACCGTATCGTTCTAATTTGGCATAGCACAAAAAGAAAAAAAAATTGCATTTAAAAAGAAAGAAAGAACTTCAATTCATTTTTTTTTAACTTAATGAAAAAGAAAAAGACACGCGATCTTTATATTTCTGATAAATCTTTCATCTTACCCATAAAGTTACTTTAGCAAATTAGGAGAAGTCGCCACCCAGCATCGTTCCATTTAATTTCAGACATTTACGTCTGTTTAATTCTTCTGGCGGATTCATATAAAAAGGTACACAAAATGTCATTTAACCAATGACCGATTACACGTTCGTTGCCTATAAGCCATAAAAAGAATATTGGTATTCGCCCTAATTCACTGAAGGCTCCACAGTAGGAAAAAAAAAACGCATAAAATTCAATCTCAGAAATTGTTTCATATTTATTTTCGGAGAATATTTATCAGTTTCAGAGAAATTAATTGGGTAATACAACGAGAAATAATGATATGATTTCTTTTAATCAAACGTTCGGAATCAAGAATAAACAGGGATGTTTTTCATTCATTTTTTTTTAAATTTTGGCATATATATTCAAGAATAAGTGATAAAAAGTTCATCAAAATACCGCCATTAGTGGTTTTATAAGTAAAACTTATCTTACCACACTCTTCCAAAGCATTAATGCATGAACAGTAGTTTTATATTGTTTCTCGTCCCCCAAGTCTCTCTCAGAGTTCTATACAGGACTAATGCGTCATGAAAAAGCTGAACAACAACAACAAAATAATCTTACACGTTTTCCACAAATCTTAGATACACAATTTCATTCTAGAACCGTATGCACTTACACATCCATGTACATGTATTATCTTTCTCACAGTATGGCACTTATTAAACAATCGTATTCTGAAAATGAA
Source organism: Elysia crispata (assembly GCA_033675545.1). NCBI lineage: Eukaryota > Metazoa > Mollusca > Gastropoda > Plakobranchidae > Elysia > Elysia crispata. Next base: position 1,098,252 of record JAWDGP010007701.1, on the reverse strand, counting down.
TTGATATGGTTTAATCAGTAAACGATAAATGCCAAGGTGAAGTTTTATTACGAACAAAACACTGCAATATCTAGTAATTTTTTTTAAAGATAAAATTAATTCTTAATCAATGGAAAAATGATTTCATGTAAATAAAAATTTGGAGCAAACCAAGACATTATAATTGCAGGAGATAGCAGAGAGTTCAGCTGGTTCTCACTTGAGCAGTTACCAGAAGCTTTCTATGGGTATCTGTTGTTGATAACATTAAAAATAGCAGACTGATGGCAATGAGGATAGATAGCTAATTTTGTATGTGAACCCCAATTTATTTTAAAGCTCATAATCATAATAAAAATTCCTTCAGCACTGCGTCTCTACACATTTTTAAGTGAACTTACATAGCCGTTAAAACAACGTTTCGAAAGGCCTTTGAATTGATGAAGTATAGAATTATCACTTACAGACCATTAGGCCTATGTTTCGATGAGTCTAACCGAGAAAAGCCGAGCTGCACCAGCCGAATTCATAAAAATGTGTGTATTGAAGGTAGGTAAACGATTTAAGCACCAAACAAATAGTTTGGGTGTAAGCTAAATGAAAACTCTCTAAACAAAACACAAATTTAGTACTGAGTAAAGCTTTCGCCACCAATTCCAAAAGTTATCTTAAATCCTATGTAAATTAGGTGATGCTTTGAAATTATAATTATACATTTTGGCAACTGAGAGACTTGCAATTTTTAAGAATAATGATTATGTCTCTATTGTTAGATTGAAAAGATTATGTCAAACGATGTCATAATAATTCAGGCCAGTAAAGTTAGCTTTGCTTTTCAAATACCCGTATGAAGGGTTCTGCATGGAAACTATGTCTGACTTGCTCTCTCTCTCTCTCTCTCTCTCTCTCTCTCTCTCTCTCTCTCTCTCTCTCTCTCTCTCTCTCTCTCTCTCTCTCTCTCTCTCTCTCTCTCTCTCTCTTTCTCTCTTTATTTATCTATCTATCTATCTATCTATCTCTATTTCTCTGTCCATCTCTGACTCTTTCAGGCCATTGTTGAGCCAAAGCGATGATTCGTAAAGACTGCTAAAGAGAAGCCCCTTAAAAGCCTTCATTTCTACCCAACAAGTCCATCGACTTTCCATTGAGTGTTGACCTTTAGATCAATGTGCCAGAATAGTCCTTTAGGGCGTCTTCAGATCGTCTGCCTTCTTGGGACGGCTGGTCACTGTCATATCCTGTACCTCGGTTTCCAGTGCTTTGTCTTTCTCGGAGCTCGTCCACAAGGTCTCGGTTTGCCTGATCTCTGTAGCGCCCGGCAGATCTACCTTTGGCCTCATGCTCTTCCCGTGCCGAGCCTGCACGATCTTCATAATACCTCTGGTAGAATTTCAAGTAGATCATGAGGGGAAACAAGTATAAACATTGGAGGGTCCGGGTCATCTAGTGATTTGGGTGAAAATTACAATAGTATAGTACCAGCTTAGCTTAACTATGTTGGACAAATACATTCATAGTTGCATGAACTTACAAAAAACTTGCATAGTTAGCTTACGGTTGGTATGGAATAAAGCGGGGGTGCTTACAAACCTTTGATCTAAAGTCGTAACATTAAAAAAAAAAACAAAAAAAAAAAAAAAACACATACTTTTTTTATTCTTTTGCAGCATGATCAATTTTTTTTCGTATTATATTATTTTACTCGCCCTCCTAAAATGTACGTTTTATGTCGATATAATTATATCTTCAGACCTTTAAAACCAGTTTTTCTCATAAGCATACATGTCTGCTACTGCCAGATTTTTTTTCCTGTTCCCTTTCATTTCCACCTCCCTCTTAATTTAATTTTCTGCCCATATATATGCGATGTGATGCAAACTTTTTTAGGTTTTTCTTCTGTTCCGAAAATTGTTCGAGGTATGATGTATTATTTTTCTGCTTGTTCTTTAAAAGTTAGAAAAGGTTTTTAAGTCATATATATATATATATATATATATATATATATATATATATATATATATATATATATATAAACATGATTCAATTGGCAAAAAAAAAAAAAAAATACGTGAGGGTTTGTCTTCTCTTAAGTTTATCATACTCTACTACCAATGGCTTAAAAATTTCAATATTTATATAGATCTATATGAAAAAATTAGGTGATTGATCTGACAAAAGCTATATGTAGATCTACGAGATCGTGCCTCTAATGCATCGGATAGACTAGGCCTTGATTACACTGGCTTCGCTAAATAATTACATGTATTGTATTAAGAATATACTTTGTAAATCTTTAAATCTAAATCTAGCACTAGATCCAGTAGTCTTATGTAAACGGCACAATAGTCACTGCTTCGGGCGTTTTAATCAGACGTACTCGAGCTAGATCTAGATCTAGATCTAGCTTGATCTAAGACTAGATATGTATGGTGCACCTTTATATTTTGGAGTCATATATTTAAATACTTTTACAGAGTAAGTTTATGGATGTCTCATATTATTTTATTGATTAATTTTTAAATTATGATAATGAAAGATGGCAGTATTAGTGATCTCTCACGACCTCTGTCCATAGCGGGGAGGCGCCGATTGCAGGCCGGAATTTAGTTGAAACTGTCTTAGCTTCGCTGTTTTTATGTATTGAGAGACTTGAAAAATTTGTTGGCTTAAAACTCGGTAGAAAATTAACCACGCAAGTTATAAATTGTTATACATAGACCACGGAAAATGCTGGTACGGTACTCTTTTATGCTTGCTGTCATGGAAAGGAAGTTTGTTGTGACCAAAACTAATATGTCGGACGACCCTAGCAACCACTGAAACGAAAGGACGAAAAAGTTAGAAGTTTTTGCTCAGTCTGGACATCTGCGTGTCCTCATTAACCTGTGAATGACACTGACTGGGTGCGCAACCTTCACGGCTTTCTTTGTTTTCTATCCTTGGTTGTAAATAATATATTTTTTAATTTTTTTTTTTAATTTTTAAACATATATTTGAACCAATTGTTTGAAAATTAAAATAAAACCCAAACCCAGAGAGCTCTATATTATGTATTCAATTATTATTTTTTTTTTTTTTTGCTTTTTATTTTTGTGTTGTCGGCCATCTTGTTCGTGTTGCAATGGTTATTAGCTAAGTGATTTTATGCCTTCAAGATATTTTATTATTATAAACTTTGATTTTTCCTATCCATTGGTACAAAACATGACCTTATTACAATAGAAAAGAGAAATTTATTCAGTTAGGTCCCCTTGACCAGTGTTTTTCAACCTTTTTTGAGCCAAGGCACATTTCTTTCATTGAAAAAATCCCGGGGCACACCACCAGCTGAAAATGTGGGAAAAAAATTATGTTAACAATAAAATTGTTACATTTTTAACATAAGCTTTTTTTGACACTTTAGAATGGTTGCCAGTTTCCACATGTTGCTGCCAGATTTGTACTTTTGAACGGAATCCATTTATTTTATCTGTTCTTGTAAGCAGGTTTTCATTTCGGTCATGCATTCGTGTGTTCAGTTCATTCAGATGATGAAAAATATCTGCCAGCTATGCCAGCCTTGCACAACACCCATCACTTTCAAGTAGCTTTGCGTGATCACAATCCCTCATTTGCCAGAAACACTTGAAGTTCCTCTCGCAGCTCATACACACGGGCCAGCACCTTACCGGACGACAGCCGTCGGACTTAGGCGTGAAACAGCGAGGCGTTATGCTCCCGTTCCATTTCCTCACACAAAGCAGTAAGTATGCGACTTTTCACGGGTCTTGGCTTCACAAAGTTTACCATGCGCACATCATCATCCATCACAGGAACAAGGTCTGCTTGTTAAGTCTTCGCTACGAGGGCGTCGCGATGTATAAAAACAGTGCGTAATGATTACATCTGGGGTTTTTCCTTCACTCTGCTTACTCTGATGCGCCCGACCTTTTTCCAGATTTTCTGATGTGACCCGAAAAATTTCCTCTCCTGTTGTTTTTTTTTTTTTTTCTGACAAAACCTTGCAAAAAAGCGCCAGATTGCACAGGCACACAAATTGGATTATTTCCCACGGCATACCTGACAATATATCGCGGTCCACTGCACAGTGGTTGAAAAACACTGCCCTAGACCATCCTCGATGTCAGATTTTTTTGCCATAGTGTGCTCAAACCATTTATATATAATGCAGCTAGGCGAAAAAAATGAGGACCATCTAACAGAGCATTTCTAGGCCATCTAGGAACTTCAAATGTGATATAAAGTTGTAGTTTGCCCTACAGATTGGAGCAATAATATTATTTTTCAATAAAATAGTGTTTTTTCGAAAATCAAAGGCAAAAACGTGATTATTATTTTCTTTAAAGAAAAAGGTGAATGTGCGAACTACTTCCTGTAAGCACAGCTGGGCACAGATGGCAGGAATGAAACTGAAAGTACGCATATAATACGGGCGGCTGTAGGTGTAAAACCGTCAGAAACAGATCTAAATCTACATGATATAGTGTGATATCTAATAAAGGATCTAAAAAAGTTGCTTGGACAAAGGTTCTAAATCTAGGGTGTAGATATTTATAGCAGCTATACTCAGATCAATAGGTTAAGATCTGCATCTAGATAATAGATTTTACTTTTGGGCTTAGACCGATAATTTTTTTGTTTGGATTAATCCAACTCTAATTGCAGCTTTTTTTTAAAGCCTTGAATATCATGTAGGTTTAAATGACTGCGCGGCTAAGAATTTCCATAAGGCAGTGCACTTCTAGGCACTTAATGCGAAAATTCACAATTTTCTATTCTAATAAGCCTTTAAACTGGGAAAGTATACAATCGGTCGACTTCCTTTATTCCAAAAGGATTTTAGTTCTGCATGTTAACTTTGTGTTAAGAATAAGATTGGTTCTCAGCTTGTATGATTATAATTTTAATTATAGAGAGTGACGATGGTTCTGTTTAGGCACATGCCGTACGACATATAAGAATCTGATGTTTTGTCGACGATCAGTGGCCTCACACGTTACCGACTAATACCTTGATACAATGAATAACTTATCAAATCACCACATAACTGCAATATTTAAATTGACTACACCCCCCCCCCCCCCCTTTTTTTTTTTACACTTACTTAGAAAACAAAGTTTCAAATTTTGTTGAATTATTTTTTCTTCACTTTAAATAAAAAAGAAGACATAATCCTAAATTAAGAGGGAAAAATCCTCAAAAGATTAGCCTCTGTTCAGATTAATTTAGACGACAACACTTTGTAGACCTCCATAATTAGGTCCATAGACCAAATTAATCTATTATCTTACCACTCGGAATGATTACAAATGTACATGATTTTGTATGTACAGATTCAGTTCGAGTCAAAAACGCTGGTTCTTCATAACTAGAGAGCTCTAAGTCGGAAAAATCTATGTCAACACAATTAAGAAAAAAAACCAAAGTAATAATCTGCCCCTTGTAGTTTGAGACGGAACAGAACAGGATGGGAAGCATATTTTAAGTAGTATGAGTGCTGTCGCTGCTCTAAAACAGTTGAAATTATTAAAAAAAAAAAAGTTAAACTTGTCAACTTTCAGAAACCAATAACAGAACCTATAAAACTTCAAATGTAAATAAGCATCAGGTACATTAGCCATCAACGTACCGGTTCTTCTCTCTTCATGTCTCGTGGGCGGTCAGTTCTGTAGCTTTCTGTGCGGTAGCCAGCCTCTCTGGTCTCTCCCCTTGCCGAGTCTGAAGGACTGTTGTAAGACATGTCGTGCTGCTAAAAGATGAGCAGTCACTATCG
>JAWDGP010007701.1:1075000-1087500 GCA_033675545.1 Elysia crispata | reverse complement strand
AGAAAAAGAATCATTTGGAGCTAGTAAGAACTTGGTTTCAATATATTGATAATTAAAACAAAGAAAAAAAGAATGAAAACAGAAATAAAAACCGTCAAGGGATTGTTGGTGACGTACCCATCTGTCCCCTTGTAATAATCGTTGCTGAAACCTTGCTGTTGGTCCTGGAAGGCGGAGGAGGTTCGAGGGATAACGGACTGATCTGGTAGAGGGAAGCAAAAACCAGGGATATTAAATTGTCATAATTGTGATCGAATGGTTCTGCATGTTTGTAGAGATGAAGGTAAAGGCTGAAGGGCAGATGTGTGATGTTTCATGAGTTTATGTGTCAGTTAGTTTGGGTCAGAAATGGCCTCTATTTTTTGAGAACTGTTGTTTATTTGGAGGTGGTTATTTTAGAAATTAGGCCTACACTTCCTCTACTACTGCACAAGAATGAGTAGAACAAACTTTGAACGTAAGCGAAATGAAAAAGAAAATATTCTTAGGGCTTGTGTTGAAAAGGTACCCATTTCTGTTCAACATCAAAGTTACCAATGGAATGCGAAAAAATGGCGAACAAAAATTAACACTCACTAAAAAGTAAATGTTTTATACTTCTCTCGAAGCTACCAACTTTCATGATAGGGTAATACATTACCTTTCTAGAAAGGCAATGTCGAAAAAATTAGTTTAACAAAGAGATTTCATTGTTGGCATAATAATATGTTGGCATTGTGAAGCTAAGCTATTAAAACTCATGAAATGTATTTATTATCTTACAAGGAGGTATACCGGAGTAAGTCTGTCCTTTGTCTGTGTATGTCTCCACTTGGTTCTCCATGGTTTGGAACCGGAAGCCTCGGCGATAGCACAGGATGAAGAGTATCGTGAGGAGGATCTGAAGGAGGATGGCAAACAACATCGCTAGGAACCAGCCGAGGTTCTCTACCACGTCGTAAGCTTTGGCTGAAAAAAAAAAATAAAAAGACGAAGAGAAAGAAGTTAAGGTGTAAGTTTGTAATAAAGGAAATCGATTTATTCTGTACCTCCCTAATCTGTTTCTAGATCCTATTTAACGCTAACTGAAAAGCCGTGAATTTTCGCATTAAGTCCATACAAGAGCACTGCCTTGCGGGATTTCTTAGCCGCACAATTATTTAAACCTACCAATGAATATTTTTTTTTTATTCTGTAAATATATTCGGATTTTACGAAATTAGTTGACTATTGCTATTTCCCACTTTTTCCGAATATACAAATGGACTAATTATTAAATCTCAACGTGCTTCTCTTCTCTGTGTTTCTGTTTCACCCTGTCTCAACATCTTGTTCACTTGTTGGCATGTTTTTTTTTTCTATTTCCTATTGGTATTATCTTTTCCATAGCCCAAAGGATCGTTTATAAGGAGTATAAAATTTCGAGACATCTCAAATCCTCTTTATCTGTCTGTCGGAATTTATTTTAGACTTCTCTTCTATATTCCACCTTCCTTCTTTAAGGAATATATATATACACATATATATATGTATATATGTATATATATATATATATATATATATTTATACATATATATATATATTTATACATATATATATATGTATATTAAATATATTATGTGTGTGTATATATATTATATATATATATATATATATATAAAATAACGTAACCGCATACATAATACATAATATATCTCCTGCCTCTGTTCTTCCTTCTCGGAATGTTGCTACGTGACAGCCTACCGTTTCCGCGGGTCTTGACATCCTGTGTCTCGGATAACCTCCTGATGCTGGCGCCGTTAGTGACCACGATTCGGACGCTGTAGGTGATCCCTGGCTCCAGGAGGGTTAGGGTTGCCCAGTTTTTGCTAGCGTCAGGATTCGTACTGATCCACTCTGGTCCGTCTAACAGAAACAAAACAAATAAAAAAACATCTCAGATGGTTTCTTTCTTAAAGGTGGAATGAGTCTTTTTTTTTTCGTTTTTTAAGCTTTGGTCGACACAGTTTTATATACTGATTGCATATCGACGTATTTTATCTTCAAAATTCAGTGCGTGATATTTATTGTCTTCGTCAATCTGACATTTCTGTAACCTCTGCAGATTCCTTCGTGCGAAAGGAACACTTAAGTGGAAAATACCACGCGAGATAATTCAGTTTGAATCGCACTTTATGACTTGATTTTTAAACAACTTTCTATTTCTCTTTATGAGAACAAAATTGTCAGTGGAATATTCTAAAGTTCTCATGCAGGATGTCCATATCGAAATCGCCCTAGTCATTTAGTGTTAACTGTCTTTCCCATTCTCTCTCTCTCTCTCTCTCTCTCTCTCTCTCTCTCTCTCTCTCTCTCTCTCTCTCTCTCTCTCTTTGTCTGTCCCCCTCTCTCTCTCTCTCTCAGACACACACTCTCTTTCTCTCTCACTCACTCTTTCTTCCCCCACTCTCTCTCTCTCTCTCTCTCTCTCTCTCTCTCTCTCTCTCTCTCTCTCACTCTTTGTCTGTCCCTGTCTCTCTCTCTCTCAGACACACACTCTCTTTCTCTCTCACTCACTCATTCTTCCCTCTCTCTCTCTCTCTCTCTCTCTCTCTCTCTCTCTCTCTCTCTCTCTCTCTCTCTCTCTCTCTCTCTCTCTCTTGCACGCTTATGTCCATTTTCCTTTCTCTATTCCCATTCTTTCTCTGCCACAGTGTACCTCAATTGCCCTTTTTTATGTCAGTATCTCTTTCTGCGTCTCTTTTCTAAGTCTTTCTCTTCCACTCTCTATACCTTCTATTTATGGTTCTTACCCTTCTTCATATACTCTACGAGCACCACATTGCCTGAATCCTGATAAGCGTCCTTCCACCATGTTACGTTAATGAAGTGTCGTCCCACGTCGGAGATCTTAAACCTTGGAATCATAGGAACTGAAAATGCAAGTGAATCCGGGAATTACTTACTAAGTTGGCTTAATAAAAGACACATAGGCTGACATCAGTTTTTATATATTAAAGTAAAGTAAAAAAAAAATATGAAAACAAAGGAAACAAAAATAGTGTCTCTATTTTTTTTTGGTGTGTGATTCAGTTAGAAAATGAGAAATGAGAAATCTCTATTAAATTTTGTGATCTTTAACAGGAAAAATTGGAGAGACCCATTTCATCTTACCATGCTCCAAAAAGAATATTATTCCAACGGTATTAAACCTAGCCAACTTTTGCTTTAAAAAAATCAACCCTGGGCCTCGGATTTAACATCATTGGAGACACCCACAAAATAATAGAACGCTGAGTTAAATGAATTCTATTCTACAAATATATTCATGAAGAAGAGCATGCAGTTTTATAAGTAAATAATAATTTGAAAATGTAACCAATGAATTATCTATGGTTAAAGAACAATCTCAGGCAGTCGTTGATATTTTGTAATAACATATTGATTTCATTACGATGAAATGAAAACATTTTATGCCCTTATCTATCACTGCTGTGAAATCATTGCCACCTACCCCCTGGTTTAGCTGTCTTTCTCTCGATGAAAAACGGCTCACTCCGACCTGCATCAGTACGTGCCCACACGAATATCCGATACTTGGTGCTGGGTTTCAGTCCACCCAGAACGGCTGTGGCAGCGAAAGGGTCGTCTATCTGAGGGATTCTATCCTGCAGTTTTCCAAGCCTCAGTCCATGCACTAAAGATAAATTATGCCAATTGTCGATAAGTGAGTTTAATTGAGATAGAAGCAGTTAACGTGCGAGTTTTTCATATGCCTGTTTCCAATATAATTATCGAATTTAAAATTGTTGCGTTTAATCTACCTTTTTATTTTCAAATTTACTCTTAAGTAGGCGATTGTAAAAGAAAAATCTGATGCCTATAAAGAGAATGTATTGATAATCAGATACTAAGTTCACGACGTAACCTAGGAAGCTAATCCTTTTCATGTTTGGGATTTAAAAGCAAAAAAGTTAAAATAATAACTGTTGTCTTTTTATGGAAGTCCTAATTTTAAGAGTTTCATGAATAATAGCTTGACGATTATCTTTAAAAATAACGGTACATTATTACATTAAGAAACGCACCTTCCTGGAAGCCAATGTCGTAACCAATAATGTCTTTGTTACCGTCAAGCGGCGCCCGCCATTGGAGATTGATATGCTGGTCCCCGACATTCAACTCCTCTAGATAGGATACCGGGCCTGGCACTGGAAGAGTTAAAGTTCGATGCGTCAGAAGAGTTCAAGATAAAACAGAAGAACGCTTGAGTCTTATTTCACAAATAGTAAATAGTTTTGCAATGGATAGGGTTGGCTGCCGTGTATTCTTTCAAACCATTTGTGAGGATTCATCGTTTTAATGTAAGGAGGAAACTTTTATTTCGTCTATTTGACAAAAAGACAAAGCGCTTTTCTAATCACTCAAATCCGCTTGGTGATAAGCTTTTTATTTTAGCCCTATCTATACTCTTTAGACAGCAGTCACAATTAGCATATCATTATATATGAACTATCCATTAACGCCCTGTTATTTCCTCAGGGTGTATTGTTAAGAATCAATTATTAAAGTATTTTAACTCCACTCCTGCGTTCATGCTTACCCGCAGTTGGGGTGGGAAATGTTTAAGAGCACCGTAGAGGCTACGACAGCCAAATAATGGTGCTGCGCAGCATTAGTTAATTTACAAAATCCAAGCCTAGAGCAAGCAGTATCCAGTACTCACCGCCTGACAGAGAGTCGAAGCCTACCACCTCTAGAGCAAGCAGTATCCAGTACTCACCGCCTGACAGAGAGTCGAAGCCTCCCCTAGAGCAAGCAGTATCCAGTACTCACCGCCTGACAGAGACGAAGCCTATCTAGAGCAAGCAGTATCCAGTACTCACCTCTATGACAGAGAGTCGAAGCAGTATCCAGTACTCACCGCCTGACAGAGAGTCGAAGCCTACCACCTCTAGAGCAAGCAGTATCCAGTACTCACCGCCTGACAGAGAGTCGAAGCCTACCACCTCTAGAGCAAGCAGTATCCAGTACTCACCGCCTGACAGAGAGTCGAAGCCTACCACCTCTAGAGCAAGCAGTATCCAGTACTCACCGCCTGACAGAGAGTCGAAGCCTACCACCTCTAGAGCAAGCAGTATCCAGTACTCACCGCCTGACAGAGAGTCGAAGCCTACCACCTCTAGAGCAAGCAGTATCCAGTACTCACCGCCTGACAGAGAGTCGAAGCCTACCACCTCTAGAGCAAGCAGTATCCAGTACTCACCGCCTGACAGAGAGTCGAAGCCTACCACCTCTAGAGCAAGCAGTATCCAGTACTCACCGCCTGACAGAGAGTCGAAGCCTACCACCTCTAGAGCAAGCAGTATCCAGTACTCACCGCCTGACAGAGAGTCGAAGCCTACCACCTCTAGAGCAAGCAGTATCCAGTACTCACCGCCTGACAGAGAGTCGAAGCCTACCACCTCTAGAGCAAGCAGTATCCAGTACTCACCGCCTGACAGAGAGTCGAAGCCTACCACCTCTGATGGTGCGCTCACGTAGAAATTGTTGAGCACTGCCACCCTGGCTTCTAGAGCTGTGTTCGGTTTCATGTGGTGGAGGCGGGCACTGTATGGGGATGTAGAGGAGATTGTGTGGAAATAAATCATATTATAATCATCTGAATATCGTTGAAATAGTTTTAGGAGAAAGGGAATGTGAGGGATGAGGTCTGAGGTATAAGAATAAACCCGCGGGAATCGGAGGGCATTTTAATGCTCAACATATACTACAAACTGAAGGAGTACTGATCAAACTGAAGGACCATGTAAGGCAAGCAGGGCTCGGTATCTGAAGGATTACAATCATTATCCTGATAAGTGTTTCACTCGCTCTTACCTAAAGACATGTAAAGACAATTTTTTTTACGAAAGAAAACATCACTTGCTTCAGGATCAAGAGTATTGTTTCGAAGGATTTTTATTTTTTCTCGCAAACAGGGAATGAAAACTCATGTCTTTGATATATTTTGTTTGTTTGGTTGTTGGTTAATATAGCAGAGTCGCAACACAGTGGTGTACGCTCTTTTTGCATATCCAAATTGAGCGTCCGTCGGGCACGTCAGAAATAAAAAGATATTGCCTTAAATTCACCCATCGAAGAAGCTCCCTGTGGCTATCAGAGCGGATTCTCTAACGCCTCATCGATTGAAGTTCCTGTGTCTGTGGTGGGTCATGTAGCTAGATATGATTCTAACATGCTACCATATGACAACTTATCTATCTATATTTTTTTTTCCTTTCAATTCGTTATGCCTTTTCATCATGTGCAAATTTAATTTAGAAGATAAAAAAAATTGTGCTCCAATTTTTTCTGTTACTTCTGTAAACTTTGCCTCTTAACTCAAAACGAAATCGTTCATCTTCGTTTCCTTTGTTTCGGAGAGGAGGAGGAAACCTTCGATGAAATTATTTTTTTTTTCTTGACATTTTTAAACGTTTTTGATGCCCTTGAAAAATATTGCAGTATTAAAAAAAAACCGAAATTAACGCTCACCTAAACGTATCCGAGGTAGACTTAAAGTCCTCTGGAGGCAGGTCTATATTAGTGATAGTTTGAACTCTCTTGTTTTTCTGCCATATTTGTATCTGGCGGAAGGAAAAGAAAATGATATACAAAAGAGTTTTTAGTGATATTAAATCTTGCCATCAGCATTGTGGTTATACAAGACAAGAAAGGAGTGGTGGGAGGATGAAAAAAAAGGTAAGAAATGATGGGCCGTGATAAAGGGATTATCAGTTCTATGTCAGTATTTCTTTAATGAACACACTTTGGGAAATGCATCTCTTTGTGAGTAGATTAAGGGAAAAGTAAGCGCATAGTAAAATCAGAATTATAACAGCATCACTAGTATACAAATGCATAATAATGTTTATAAAAAGCGAGACTCTTTACTGCAGATACGTTTGAATGAAAATGGACTTCACTTAAATGAAGCTAAATTTTGTATTCAAACGTATGCAGTTTTTAGAACTTTTCATATCTCTGCATTTCGTAACATTTCTGTAAGCGGGTCTGAAATACAGAACAAACTTTAAAGTGTGACATCTGTCTGTGTGTTAAGTGTTTCCAATGACCAGACCTGTAATTTTTGAGAGAGAAGTTCCTGGCTATGAACTCTGACCTTACCTTAAATCCCCTGAACTCGCCATTGATCTTTGTGCTCGTTTTGCCGATTTGGCTGGAGTCGAACTCCCACTGTAACGTGACATACTCAGACCCCGATTCTACAACTTGCAAGTTGTACGGGGAAACAACAGGCACTGAAAAAAATTATACTTGAGAAATAAGCAAATATTATGTATCATTTCACTATTACCAGCGATTTTTAGTCCAGGAATATAAGTTTATCACGGAACAGTTTTAAGCTTTGTAGCTCAAGATCGCATAAGAAAGAAGAAGAAACCAGAAATAGAAGTCTTTTCATTTCGTCTATTTCAAGCTGGTGTTGGTATTACTCTTCAAAATCAACTGAATAATTTGGTTATTCCTATCTTGCAATGCTTTTTTGGAATGGGAGGAATAAATGTTATTATGTTCATTTGGAATATGTAGTCTGCAAATTAGATTATTATCAGTTTTTATTCTATCTTTTTCCTTGCCTCGGGCCACAAAAGATATTTCCTAAACGAGCGCGAAAACTAACTCGTTATATAAGTAAAGTTGCATTTGTTTACACACATTGGGTACTTTCACATACTACAGTCACACTAGATTTGCTTTTCTTATACCTTTCAACAATCAAAATGGTCTAGATTTGAAAGCAGAATTTAGAACATCATATAAAGATCTGTAAACAATATTAATAGCCGTAATAGTTGATAATACTACCACCATCATTTTTAATAACAACAGCAACAACAGTAAAACCAAATACGAAACACTTTCGAACAAGACTTCTTTGGCACACTTCTGTATCTATCGCATATTCAGGATTTTACAGTTCACTTGAACAAAGATCACAAATGAAACAACCACAACTTAGCTTTAGATTTTTGGCATAGAAGTGGCAAAATGGAATAAGAAGCTTAATACATGTTTCAACGAAATTTGAGCACGTAAGTAAAGACAAACAAAATTATGGATCTTTCGGGACTTTTCAAAATGAATTATTAAAAAATAAAAAAAAATTTTTTTTACCAATTTAACAGTTTTTGTACTGATAAAAGCATTTGAACTTCTTAAGTCTAGTCATCCATATTTTTGTTTTGCTTTTGTTTTGTTTTGTTGTTTTTTTTTCTGTTCAGAACTTACTTCCCTCCCCGGTATGGCCGATAATTGCTTGACTTGAATCTGTGCTATTCCCCACGTCATTCGTGGAGCCCAGGCCAATTTGATAAGGTATATACGCTCCTCCCTGAAAACACCAGTATTGGAATGGAATAAACCTCAAGAACTAAAATCTATTTTAAACTGTTTAATTATTAAGGTTTCTGCGGTAAAAAATTGGCTTTAAGGTCACCACAGAGGTAATAATATTACGAGCTTTGTTAGGGGACCAGGTAAAATGAATTTAATCTGATGTATACTGAAGGCTTAGTGTCATTTAGTGTATCTTAAAAAATGTCATTTTCGGACATATTACAAGTGATGCTCAATAGACCATCACTCAGCCTGAAAGTAAGATGAAGAGTGATAGAGAGAAAAACAGATAAATATAATGAGAAAAAGGAGAGAGAATCAGGATTATTTTTTATCCGAAAAATAGAGGTTAACCCATTACACGATAACTATATCAGGTATCATAAAATATGATATCAAGAAATGAAAATGATAGGATTATGGTTATTGATTTAGTATAACAACAATAACATCAAAAACAACAACAACAACAACAACAACAACAACAATAATAATAATAATAATAATAATAATAATAATAAGAAGAAGAAGAAGAAGAAGAAGAAGAAGAAGAAGAAGAAGAAGAAGAAGAAGAAGAAGAAGAAGAAGAAGAAGAAGAAGAAGAAGAAGAAGAACAACAACAACAACAACAACAACAACAACAACAACAACAACAACAACATAATAATAATAATAATAATAATAATAATAATAATAATAATAATAATAATAATAATAATAATAATAATAATAATAATAATAATAATAATAATAATAATGAGTTTGATAATGGTGACTATGGTAATCATAACGGTAATGATGAAAATAATGTCTATAACTACAAAACTATTTAATTGACAACATTTAAAGATCGTTAATACTTTATGAATGAAAACAATAGTGACAGCGATGCTGATTTCAATAGATAAAAATGGTGAGAACGAAAACTATGATGCCCTTTGAAAACAATAGGCGTATTTTTTTTTTACCAATACCCATGCTTTCTTTATCGTTGACTCTACCACTTCTTGTGCCCACCCATCATCACAACCACACTTTTCTATAACCTATGACAGTAATAATAGAGTCTGCATCCCTCTCACCGTGCCAGTCATAATGTAACTGAATACTCTCCAGTCTGTAATGAGGGTGGACACCACAGTGCTCTGGGCATCTCCTAGCCTCAAGACATTCAGGGAGTACTTAAAACCAGGGCCACCTTGGTGCTCCGGCGGAACAGGCTGGAATTGAGTGCACAAAATTAAATTCTCATCTAGTGTTTTTAGGTAAGATACATCACCGCCAATCTTCAAGTTGTTATTTTGGCAAATGAATCTACAACTCAATCATTCAACCAGTAAATATATCAATTAATCAATCATACAATCAACCATTCAGTTAAATTATACACATACAATTAATGAGTCGACCATCAATCAATTAAGCTCTACAGTAAATTAATTATTGATAAGAAGCAGATGCACAATAATTAAGTTCAGTATTTTAAGCAGTCCCAATTACTTGAAAGTGAACCATGGTCAAAAACCTTTGAAGATTATAGGAAAATGGCTCGTTCGTTACAAACAATGAAATGATGCTCTGGATCAAAGCGGGTCACCTGCCCATCAATGAATCTCTTTACCCTACAGTTTCAAGTCAGGGTTATTATACATAAATGGAAAGATTTGATTCTTATAATAATTACGCTCTGGAGGCTGTTAGGCTGTTGGGCTCTGTTGGCTTTGCAAAATCATATAAAACATTGTTGGAAGTAAAGAGTAGACTTAGGGAGACAAATTCCTTAGCATTTCTATGGAATGAGATTGTAAGGATTAATTTTCACTCCAATTTAATGACACTCATAATATATGTATTCATGAAGGTTTTTTGTATTATGGTGATATATTTCTCATCATTAAGCTTTCCAATAAACCCGAATAATATTGATATCTTTTAATGTCATAATAGATTTCTTTAGGCTGCAAGTTCCCAACTAATATTGCATACTTGTTGTAGAAACTAAAGGTTCATATTGCTCTAAGAGTATTTCTATCTCTAGATCTAATGAGAAATGTACCGTCCACTCGATATGCAGCATGTTGGGGATATCACCAATTGTTCTCACGTTACGGGGATTGTTACTTGTTATAGAAACTAAAGGTTCATATTGCTCTAAGAGTATTTTTATCTCTAGATCTAACGAGAAATGCACCGTCCACTCGATATGCAGCATGTTGGGGCTATCACCAACGGTTCTCACGTTCCGCGGATTGTTACTTGTTATATAAACTAAAGGTTCACATTGCTCTAAGAGTATTTTTATCTCTAGATCTAATGAGGAATGTACCGTCCACTCGATATGCAGCATGTTGGGGATATCACCAATGGTTCTCACGTTCCGGAGATTGTTAATTGTTATAGAAACTAAAGGTTCATATTGCTCTAAGAGTATTTCTATCTCTAGATCTAACGAGAAATGTATCGTCCACTCGATATGCAGCATGTTGGGGATATCACCAATGGTTCTCACGTTCCGGGGATTGTTAATTGTTATAGAAACTAAAGGTTCATATTGCTCTAAGAGTATTTTTATCTCTAGATCTAATGAGGAATGTACCGTCCACTCGATATGCAGCACGTTGGGGATATCACAAATGGTTCTCACGTTACGGGGATTGTTACTTGTTATAGAAACTAAAGGTTCATTTGGCTCTAAGAGTATTTCTATCTCTAGATCTAATGAGAAATGTACCGTCCACTCGATATGCAGCATGTTGGGGATATCACCAATTGTTCTCACGTTACGGGGATTGTTACTTGTTATAGAAACTAAAGGTTCATATTGCTCTAAGAGTATTTTTATCTCTAGATCTAATGATAAATGTACCGTCCACTCGATATGCAGCATGTTGGGGATATCACCAATGGTTCTCACGTTCCGCGGATTTTGGCTCGGTGCACTGGGTCGGGTCTGACAAAATGTAGTGGAGGGGTCACTAGGTGGACTCGGACCTATCTTGTTGTAAGATGTCACCCTGAGGAAGTGAAAACCATAACGATTCGATTAGTCTTTGAAATAGAACTATAGATCAATTTTTTTCCTCGCTATTCCAAGTCAAGATTATTATAATATTTATATTTAAACTCCACATAATTGGAAAAAAAATTGATTCCTATGATAACTACGCTTCTAAACAGTTTTGTCATATCAAGAACAATAGACAAATAGGATCTAGATCCTCTTGAAGGTGTGATTCTTGTAGTTTTCCTTTGCGCATCGGAATTTGAACTTGAAGGAAACTTACCATGATATCACCTGCAGAATCAGCTGGTATATTTAATCTTTGACATGAAATTTTTCTGTAATAACTTTCAATTTTTCTTCATTCTTCCGCTCCGACTTTTATGGTGCCAGAAACTTCTTGTAATGATGTGAAGGGAAAGTGTGTTAGGAGATACATCTACCGTCTGCACGTTGATTGCAATGTGACACAATGAAAGGCCCTGACTTGTCCATTGATAATAGTTACTATCATTCATTACATCATCTTCGCATTCACTTACGTCTGATTATCTAAAAAAAAATTAGATAATCTCTTAAGGAGATTCCTTAAAAGTTGTTGCAACAAAAGAAGAGTTATCTGAATTGAAGAGTGTTCCTCAATGAAGAACCGATAATGAATGCAGTATTCTTCACCTGAAGCTGTAGGTAAGACCAGGAGCCAGAGGTATGAAAGTCTTGACCTGGGTGTAGTTGGCCTGCACTGCAAATATCCAGTGGTTAGGATAGGTGGTTGTCTCGTACTCTGGAATCAGAAGAACAAAGGGCTCATCAGTTTTATCATGATGAGAAAAACTGTGTTTAAAAAAACCATATTAATGATAACAGTATTGAGAAGAACAAAGGGCTCATCAGTTTTATTGTGATGAGAAAAACATGTAAACCATATTAATGATAACAGTATTGTTTATACTTTTATTGATAAACATAGTGATGGTGATAGTAGTAGTAGTAGTAGCAGCAGCAGCAGCAGCAGTAGTAGTAGTTGTAGTAGTAGTAGTAGTAGTAGTAGTAGTAGTAGCAGCAGCAGCAGCAGCAGCAGCAGCAGCAGCAGTAGTTATTATTTTAATTACTGTTGCATCTTTCAATAGCAGCATTT
>JAWDGP010007701.1:1027500-1070000 GCA_033675545.1 Elysia crispata | reverse complement strand
TAGCGACCTCCAGTGACCTGGATATCGTCTTTGAACCAGGTGATGATTGGATCGGGTTTCCCTGTTATCTTGCAGGTCAGTTTAAAGTTCTGACCCTCCGCTACCTTAGTATTTTCAGGTACCTCCAAAATGCTTGGCTTTTCCTCTGATTTTGTATGAGAAAATAAGATAAAACACAGTTTTTTCATGTTAGTTGTCCGTTATGTTGATGACTAGTGGATGCTATGTGCATTACGATCTAAAACAGTGTGCGGAAAGATTTTTATTACATTATAAAATAAGAGCATAAAAGGATGCAAAGCTGTATATGTCAGCAGAACTACAAAATACTAAAAAAAAACTTTCTCGACAACCCTTGAAAAGGATTACCCTGTAATACCACCTGGTCTTTGTAGTTGGATAGTTGGATACTTTTTTTCCATTTGAAGCTATGCAACGACATTTAAGAAACATGGAGATCTCAAAACATTTTATTGCTATTGTTATTTCATGCTAACAACAAGCCTATCTTTTAATACATCTTTTTGTACTGTAATTTTAATGGTTTAATGTGTAATCGACTTGCAGATCATGTATACCAAGTATATTATACCAACTGCAACATTAGATTCTTGTCATAAACTTCTTAATTTATATCTCCAAGTTTCCCGAGGGATCATTTACGGATATGGGGGCTTTTCCGTCAGCCAAGGATGAGGCTTGTCAGATGGGCTCTGATCTCCCAATTAGACAGTCTCAACCGGAAGTCCAATGTGGAGTCTCTTCATGGTTCTTCTCGCAATTGAGCAATTCCACACGTTTTGTTTTAATCTGAACGTATTCAGATATTATATAAAAAAATCTAGGTTTAGCCCACCGAGAACATTGAGGAAAGCCTCCGCCCACAGAAAGCCGTTGTTGTTGGTGACGTTGCACTGCACAACCATTGTGTCTGTCAGTCTGACATCCTGGAACACTAGCTTGTTCTTGAAGCTTTGGAAGCGCTCCTTGTCCAGTCGCTTGTCCTTCTTTAGCGCCTCTGATATAACACAAAGATTAGGGGATATGTTGCATTATTTGATTGGCTTTTTCAATCTATTATAATCTAATATCGAGGTAGTTTGAGTCTTCTGTTTTACTTCCTTATGAGAAACATGCGTTTGTTCTCACAGCTCTATGAAATGTAGGCCCGACAGAGATCAGTCTCAGGAGTCAGCATTGTATTGTAAGAAAGACGAGAACAATACACGAATGCTGACATTATATCATTTGGTTCTGTATCTTCTGGAGCTGCAAAATTATCACTTTGTAAAATGAATAGTTCAATCTTTGTACGGTCATACTTAATACTATGATGATCTCTGAAATACTTTACTTAACATTAAAGCTCTAATTATATCGTTGAACACAGGCTTTTTTCAAAAACATATGTCTGTTGAACTATTACTTAAATTGTTTTGCACTAACGCCTGAAGACTAGAAGGAATATCTTTTTACATTTATTTTATATAACTTTATCACTAACTCAGAGCAAATCAGAACTTTTATTATTACTTTTTTACCATGAAGTTTCTATTTCCTTCTATACAATCCCAAAACTTTTTTTAAACAAACAACATCTTTTAAATGCTTACCTCCGGAGGCAGTTGAATAATTGATTTTCATCCTTTAATCTGACTAAAATTTCTAGTGGTTGACTCTTAAAACTATTTTTTTTCTACTTTGAATCTTCGCAAAACTTTTGGTTTGAGATCGAGAGAATGTAACAGACACAAGCAGCACACAGCGTTTAGGAGTGGGTACGCTCTAAAAAACTGAAGTCGTTAAACCCGATCAGAGCAGAAAACATGAACGAATGAGACCAAGATTTTTCCACCAGGCCACAGCTGGTCGTGTTTGCGATGTAATTCAAAAACATAGACCAACTGTATTTTTTTTCTGTAATCACAGCTCATGGTTCAAGGCAGTTTCAGAATGAGAACAAAATTTAAGAAACATTTAAGTTACCTTCCAGAGTTTCGCCGTTGATGAACCAATCGACCTTCACAGCAGGAACACCCATACCTTCACACTGGAATTCTGCAGAACCTCCCACCGATAGCGTCACATCCTGTGGCTTGGCCACCCACTCAGGACGAGCTTTAGATGTTAGAAATGGGGCGAAATTAATAGTCTGATGTCATTGGTGGTTCTAAACACTCTGATCTCACTAAGAATCAAACTATTTAGCAACTGTTGCCCCTTGTAGTAAGTCTTATTCCCAGCATTAAAAAGTTGGAACACCGGCGAATAACTGGCTTGTCTTGAGCCGTTACAAAATCAAACAATCCACACGCAGAACGATGATAAACTGTCAGCTCTTTAGAATAAGAGTTAACTACACGTTGGAAACGGCATCATGACATTTATTTTTATTGTCCTCGAGGTCACGAAGCCCTCTCGATTTTAAAGACACAGCTTCAGAGGTTGGTTTACTTAGTAGAGGGCGTTGAAGAAATTACTTTTTTTTACCAGAAACTTGCACTATAATTTAGCAATCAAACTTAAAATAGATTAGGTCAGAGAACCCTCAGCTCGTGATAGCGATCAGGGGATGAAACCCTTCTTGTGATGCAGTAAGAGTCTGTAATAACAAGCTTATGTCCCTTGCCATGATGTTTCCAACTTCCTCTCTTTCATGCTCATTGCGATCAGTATTATATTTTTTCTTTACTCTAGCAGTTTCTATTTTTTGTTTCTCGAAGCTTCTGTTAGCTCAATCGGTAAAAAGCTATACTGATAAAAAGAGGTGATGCTTTGAAAATCTGGAATCCTTTAACAAAGTGTATTTTAATTTGGTCTAGCAAAATCATTTATATTCTATTGTTATTACTCAACTAATAGTTTTTGCCTCTGGAGCTGAAAATAAACATTCAATTCTTCCTGCAAGCCACAGTAGTTATAACTCTACTTTGTGAGCCGCCTATGAAGTATTTAGGTCTAGGAGCAACGTAATCATTGCTTTTTCTTGTTTTTTTTTTTTTCAACTCAGACTTAATTGTATATGACTTAACTGTTTATGATAAGTTTGGTCTTAAGTAAAACAATTCGGTATTTTGTCAACTGATAATCAGAAATAATTCAGTTATACGAGCTGGATAATCAGAAATATTATAATTACACGACGCAGAGAATGAGAGATAGCATAGCTACACGATCCTGACAATCAAAAGTAGAATAGCCTGTTACACGACCCTAAAAATCAGAAATAACATGGTTACACGACCCTGACAATCAAAACTAGAATAGCCTGTTACACGACCCTGTTAATTAGAAATACCATAGTTACACGATCATGACAATCAATAATAGCATAGTTACACGACTTATGAGAGTCGGCGAGATGAGAATACACTTAAATTCTACTTACAGTAATCTTAAAATCTCACAGTTCAAGACATTACCTTCCTATTTTTAAAGAAGAATAACATTCGTTAGAGTGAGTTGAAACAATCATCTGTGAATATTTCTTTCACCACAGCTTAATTAGTTTCAACACAAATGTTTAAACATGTTTTAGTTTCGAATTCCTTTAAATCTACATATCTTTAACCTCAAAGAATATTCATCTGTCTGTGTGTTCTTTTTCGTTTGCATCTTTGCTTACGTCTATGTGACTGTCTTCCTTGAGTTTTTTTTTTTTTTAATCCACTATAAGTTCTAACAAACCAGAACGAGAAAAACGGGAAGAAAATTAAAACACTCACACTCAACATTGAGAACGATGGACATTTCCAGCTGTCTGTCTGCCTGGATTTTGGAAGCTGAGCAAACATAGGTTCCTTTATCCTCGAACTGTAAGTTGGTGATGACCAGCTCTTGACCACCGCTGTTGCCTGTCTTGACTCGCGCGCTCAGGCGGTCACTGCCTTTCTTGGTCCAGTACACGGTGGGGGTAGGACTTTACCGAGTCGGGAGCAGTGAGGATAAAGCATGGTTGTGTTACGCTGTTACGCTGTTATCGCATGGCGTACTATAGCGAAATTTGGATAAAACTTAATACGTTAAAGAAGGTGGGTATAAATGATGGAGCTGTGTTGAAAGAGAGAGAGAGAGAGAGAGAGAGAGAGAGAGAGAGAGAGAGAGAGAGAGAGTAGTATGAAAAGAATAAAGTTAATGATATCAGAAGATTATCTATACGCCCTTATCAGAATGATAAAGAATACTCTGTTAATAATAATAATAATAATAATAATAATAATAATAATAATAATAATAATAATAATAATAATAATAATAATAATAATAATAATAATAATAATAATAATAATAATAATAATAATAATAATAATAATAATAATAATAATAATAATAACAATAATAATAGTAGTAGTAGTAGTAGTAGTAGTAGTAGTAGTAGTAGTAGTAGTAGTAGTAGTAGTAGTAGTAGTAGTAGTAGTAGTAGTAGTAGTAGTAGTAGTAGTAGTAGTAGTAGTAGTAGTAGTAGTAGTAGTAGTAGTAGTAGTAGTAGTAGTAGTAGTAGTAGTAGTAGTAGTAGTAGTAGTAGTATAGTAGTAGTAGTAGTAGTGGTAGTAGTAGTAGCAGTAGCAGTAGTAGTAGTAGTAGTAGTAGTAGTAGTAGTAGTAGTAGTAGTAGTAGTAGTAGTAGTAGTAGTAGTAGTAGTAGTAGTAGTAACATCAATGGTTAACTACATTAACAACTTTTTCATATCGCATTTAATTCACTTTTAACAAAATCGCATCATCATGATCATCCTCATCCTCATCCTCATCATATTCTATATCACCATCTTTATCACCAACACTATAATTATTATAGTTATCGTGATAGTCGTTAGTGCCTTCCTCAATGGAAATGCCAGTACAATGAAAACATGGCTGTATAAACAAGTCACTCACTAGCCAGCAAAGATACACTTGAGGCTGACAGACTCCCCAATCATCCCCAAGCTGTCATACTGAGAATCTGGCCAGACTAGTCTCATAGGGGCCATGGTCAACTCTAAGGATGGGATGGACATAACAGACAATCAGGTGCTTGATTATATTGTTATTGAATCAGGTTACGAAATGTGGCATACTGCAGTTTTATACGCTATTCAATTAGCCTTTTAGTGTAATAAAACTCTTTAAGGAAAGAAAACTCATGTGGTTGTTTGGGCAATTTTTGTTCATAATTTTCTTGCTTCAAGTGCATTAAAATTGTTTTTTTTTTGTTTTTGTTTTTTGTTTTTTTTTTTTGTTTTTTGTTTTTTTTTGGGGGGGGTTACTTATTTTTTCTTTAAACTGAGCCATAAGTGTTTGTAACTTGAACTCACGGCCTGTGGGATTTATGCAATGCAAAGGACCTTTGACGCTCATTCGCATAAAATTGTTTGTGGCCACACAGTGAAAACATTTCCCAGCGTCTTCTTGGTCGACATAAGTGAAGTGGAGGCTGTCTGGAAAATCATTTAAAGCAATCGGAAATTAATGATGACTGATTTATAATTTTTTTTTACTTAAAAAATAAAATAAGCAGATTACGAACAACAAATACAGTTTTTAAGATGGGAAAAGTCATTGGCATAGTAAGTATGTGTTGATTTTCTGTTTAACAAGATATGGGGATCAAAGTTTTCAACCAAAAAAAAGGTGTAAGCATTTAATCATATTTTACACCAGCTGCTTACATATCCCTTTAGTCCACCAGTAATAAATCTAAAGGAAGATAATTATAACTAAAACTATTCGTATTTATTTCAGCTTAAAAGTTATAAAATATAATTATCTCCCCTTACAAGCTATGTCTGAACTAAAACAGGCCATGACTTTGCCATACCATCATAGTCCACAGACAGCCTTTCGTCCCACTGTATGGGGACGCTGCTAACTGCCCAGTATATCTCGGCATCAGGAACACTGTCGGGCGAGGGGCACGGCAGGGAAAGGCTCGTGCCCAGGCGTGGTACGTATGTTGTGGGAGGGGAGAAACTGTAGCCTTTCAGCTTTGCCTGACGGAGGTTGAATTTGATCGTGGCCGCTCTGTGAATGGGCAACATTTAAAACAAATAGTTTCTCCCTGAGTAGCACAAGTATGTTACTCTTATCATGTTTGCACTGCTTTTCTTTCTTTCTTTCTTTCTTTCTTTCTTCTTCTTCTTCTTCTTCTTCTTCTTCTTCTTCTTCTTCTTCTTCTTCTTCTTCTTCTTCTTCTTCTTCTTCTTCTTCTTCTTCTTCTTCTTCTTCTTCTTCTTCTTCTTCTTCTTCTTCTTCTTCTTCTTCTTCTTCTTCTTCTTCTTCTTCTTCTTCTTCTTCTTCTTCTTCTTCTTCTTCTTCTTCTTCTTCTTCTTCTTCTTCTTCTTCTTCTTCTTCTTCTTCTTCTTCTTCTTCTTCTTCTTCTTCTCCTTCATCTTTTTCTTCTTCTTTTCCATAAATTTTATTATCATATTTATCATCATCATGTTGAACATCATTATCTTCCAGCTCTGCATTTTCTGCTACGAGTTACAAACTGAGCAATTAAGACCTGGTCATCCTTTATGTATTGTAGGAGAAAAATTGGTAATAAGTTAAATCTGCTTCTCAAGAGAAATTGCTGCATCAACAATTTCTTCTCAGTTCTTACAATACTTTTTTTTACAAAATATCAGCAAGCTGATTTGAGTTTTTCTCTTGCCGCAAGAAAAACTACATGTGAATTGAACATCAAAATATTTTTAATTTAAAGGTTCCTTAGATGAAAAGTCATTTTTTTTAAACAATGGTTAATACGGCCTATGCATAAAACTGCAAAAGTATAAAGATTTTAAGGTCCCCTAATTCTCTCTCACATTCAAATAGAGACTTTATAGTCATGCCTGTCTGTGGGAAAATGTTTGATTTCTCACATTATCTCAAAGAGCACTTAAATTTTTTTAAAATTTTTTTTTATTGTTTCGGATCGGAAAGAACAAAATTAGCTTCATGATTAAGATCAAGTTTCGAGGACTTTAAACTTTACACACCAGACCTTGTACAGTAACAGTATGCGGTAAAGAACCAGCGAAAACGTACAAAAACCATTTGAGTAAGGAATGATGCTTTACTCAATCAAAATCAAAGCTGAAAACTAAATGAATTTTCTTATTATAGTTTCTAAAACAGCAAGCTTTCACCAACTTATCTTTTCCGAAAAACCAGTTTAATTAAAAAAAAACAACAAGATCTGTTGCCATGGACTGTGGTTCCGTACGTACACGCCGAAATTGTTTTTAGCGAAGCACTGGTAGAATCCCTCATCCTTATCCTCAGGCCTGTTGATGATAATGGTCCCCTCATCTCGCATCTGGACCACTCGATCCTCGTTACCCTCGGGAGAAAACACGGCGTCCGCACGCTTCCAGGAGTATCTAAGGGAGACAACCAGTCGGTTTTCATGTGAAATAAACTTGGGACTGCATAGTAAACAAAGATCAACGAAAATTAGGAGGAAAATCATTCTCTGTCTCTTTATCCCTCGAAAATACATTGTATGCAAGGCATTTTTATTTCTGCATAAATATGTTGGAATATTTTTCATGTTATGCAAAAAGAAAAGTGAACAATGAAATATAAGAAAAAAATGAACATCCATTTTTAAGTCTATTTATGAATGAAAAATGACGATTATTGCTGTAAATGTATATGAAGTAAAATGTATTGAGAGGACGACATGAAGCTCAGCATTCAAAACTTTTAACAAGAGAGTAAGTGTGAACAGTATCACATATTAAAACTTACACAGCGTGAATTATTGTTGTTGTTGCATGTTGTTTTGTTTTGTTTTTTGTTGTTTGTTTTGTTTTTTTGTTTTTTTGTTTTTTCTTGGGGGGGGGGGGGGGAGAATGAGAGAAATAAAATTTAGAAGGCCCCAAACCATTACTTCATCCAATATTTCAAATTGAGCGCGGTGACAAAGTCCTCGAGACATTCAAAAGAAGATTATATTATTTTCTTTAGCGAATTAGGTTTGCATTGGACTATAGATTCCATCTAAAGCAAAAGAAGAAATCTATAAGCAGCTAAAATCTCTCATTATTTAAGAAAACTATCTTTGAAAAAGATAGTTTATTGTATTAGAGAAGAAAAAAATTTAGAATTATAACCACGAGATATATCTTGAAATTTCGTATCTACTAAATCCGCAAAAGGATTATAAAAAAAATCCATCAAATTGTTGAAAAATAAGTTCACATGCCCAAAGACAAAGATCAAGAGAGTAAGACAAAGAGAAGAAATCTGGAGAGGGTAAAGATGATAACTACTTATGACACAATCTTCTTACAAAACATTTGAAGGAGTAGCCTCATAGAAGTTTTAGTTATAGTTATAATATTGATTTCATTTTCAAAATTATCTTAACCGAGACCTGTGAGAAATAGGAATATGCTGTGTCAGAGGTGGGCTATGTGTCAGTTTGCGATCAATACGTTGGTCTTATGAGCCGAATTCAAACTGTATATGTTAGTCATAGACCAAGGTTTTAAGCAGATTTCTCATGATAGACTCAAATAAGAATTACTAAGCAGCTTTGAATTACCCAATAGACAGAGACCTTGAATAATCGTGTAACCTCTTCTTGTTTAAAGGACATGAAAGGTCATAAAGTTTTCAGTAGCTGGCAACACTTAACAATTTTCGAAGTTAATAAAAGGAGCTGGTTTAAGTTAATCTTTGACAATTTAGACTGACTTATATTCGTCTCTGGCCACACAGAGAAAGTCATTTAGGCACATTAAATTGATATTAAGTCTCTTAAGAGGCACTTAAAATGCAGATTAAAAACAAATACCACAGTAAAAAGAAAATTACGTGAGTTGAAAAAAATATAATGTAAGAATCGTAAAATGTAAAATCTCGCTGGGCCATGGTAGCTCTGACATGACTTCTTATGATCGGTTATATTGGTCAAGTACTTGAACTCACTTGGGAGCTGGCATTCCACTGGCTTTACACTTTAGTTTGACCGATTCACCAACTTTATAGTATATGTCAACAGGGCTTTGGTCGGTTATTTTTGGAGGAATGGTGACTGAAATTACGAAAAAAAAAAAAACAAGCAAGATTTAAAGTCTCTTACAACTAAAATGTGCATGTAAAAAGATGGGAATAAAGAAACGGTGGAAATAAAAAGTAAAATATCATCATGTGAAGATCATAACATTTCTCCTGTTAAGGACAATCTTTGGCTTCAAGATAGGTAGATCTATGTATGGAATAGAAAATAATTATAAACTTAAACTTTTTTTTGCTTTTTTGTTTGTTTTTGGTACATTGTATCACTTTGATTAAATATATTGATTTCATCCATCCAATTCGGATTGGCCAAGACATACACCTAAGTCTTAAAAATCGGCCTTTGGTGTCCAGCCTATATCCTTTAAAGACAAGTGTTTAATTTCTTTGGATGCTTTATGTGATTTTTTTTATTGTTTATAAAATATTGGCTATACTTTTAGAAAATTTGGGGTTATACTCGTATATCAATATATCGTCGTCGTCAGAATGGTAAAGGCTGCTGTCATGTAAAAAGGTTTCCTCTTCAGATTCACAGAAAAAAAGAGGATTCTTTCAAATAATACCTGTGGACATCTCAACATTTCCGAGCTTTTTATCAGGTTGAACTTAAAAAAAGAATTAAGTAGGTATATAAAACTATTTATTTTTTCATTTACGTTTAACTTCAGTCATGACTGTATTGCGCTGATCTATTAATAACAAACAATGCGTTTAAATAATTTCATCTTCAAACAACACTTTAGAAGAGTTGCGTGCCACATTGTTACCTCCAGTGACTCCATGAATAGTCGCCAGTAGGACTAGAATCTCCAGTTGTCTCGACATTGTTGTCTTAACCTGATCGATACCAAAGGAAAAAAAAACATGTAGAATATTTTAATACGTTGTTTTGTGTAAAGACCAGTTTGACAAGGCACAACCGATGTCATTGGTTAATATAGTTTCAACAATGTCCTCTCTCTGGTGTGGCTAAGCTAACTTGTACGCCTGAAGCGGGAGAGTGCAGCTGATTGAGCTGGGGAGGTTCTGGCTGCCTGCAATGTCATTGTAGCTCTGGCAGTTGGAAACTATTTTAAGACCTTTAAGATTTGTCGATGATTGTCGAAGCCGGTTTCGGATAGCGATTTTCGGTATTGATTGCTCTGGGCACTTTTGGGCACTTAAATAAAGAAGTAAATAAATTAAATAATGGATGGTAGAAATGATTTCATATAAAAACAGTTCTCCTTTTTCTTCTAATATTTGTGACAGGTTTTACACGTTTCGCTGGATTGTGTTTGACAAACAAACCTTAACATGGCTCGCTAATTGTATGGACAATGCTATTGAGAGCTTGTTCTCTGTCGTTTATGAATTAACTCAAAACTTCAAATAATTACATGCAGGGCCTAATGTGATCGAGAAATCAGCTAGGATTTATGGACTTTAAGCTATGTGAAATTGCCTATGAATGAAAAAATATTCCCAAAGACGCAAAAGATTACATGTAATTCATAAGTTCTAATTCTTAATATATTACAGACTGATCACGTTAAATTTATTTCTCCATTACTTTAAATCCTTTTATAGAGCGTCCTTTTTTATATTACAATGGAGGAAAAGATCACAGAAAGAGGCATTAACAGCCATCACTTTGACTACGTTCATAACAAAAATACATTTAGGGACAGTCAAGACTATTGTCTTCCGTCAAGCGGACAGGTGGCCACAGACTGATTTGAAATGATCAACAATAAATTTATGTTTCAGGGTCCACAACTCACACATTTAGCGCGCTTCATGTATCTGTCATAATGTTGGATATGTTGTTATATTTTCATGCTATTCTTGCATAATGATTATTATCACTACCATCATTAGCATTTTCATTTTTTCTATCATTGTTTTAATTTTCATTATTATTCTTACTATTATTATCATTGTTATTTTTGTTATTATTACTTTTATCATTATTATTATTATTATTATTATTATTATTATTATTATTATTATTATTATTATTATTATTATTATTATTATTGTTATTATTATCACTATGGATATCATGATAATTATCATTATTTATAAGAGTACATTTATTAGTTTAATAATCAATGAAATTATGTGTTTCTCCTAAGAAGATCGTTGTGTGATAGCTTTTTTTTCATGATTATTATCTGTGTTATACATCTATCCTTTCTTCAACTCAAACAAATACTTGATGATTATGATAATACAGGTCTCTGGAAAGATCAGTGACCTTTTATATTTCCCATGAAGATGCATGCTATAAAGTCTTAACTTTCATTGTAAAAAGAAATAATTTCCGAGGGAATCATCAGTTTTTAAAGTAAACAATGATCTTTTAACTCAACGTGGCTGCAAATAAGATTATCGATTTTTTTCTTCGTTGATCGAAAGCGTAAAGGACCAAAGTACAGTGGATTTGGTCCAATTTAGAGTGGGGTTTACGCCAAGATTTTTATTTGCTGCAACAAATGGGCAAACAGCACTTAACTCAAAAATTATTACACATAAACATCATTTCTATCTCATCAAACATTCTGTTTCACTCTAAGTGAGTGAAGTATTTATTTTGGATAGTTTCGCGATCGTATACACAATTAGCAAAAAATAATGGTTTAATGTGGTTAAACAAAAAAAAAGTTTCAAACCATTTTCACTGTAAATATATCTAATTTGTCAATGAAGACAATATCATGATTGTCCTTCATTGTATGGATGTCATTCAACGAATGACATATTTCTGAAATAGCCTTACCAATCAATATCCACATGTGAATAAGATGTGTTTTTATTTCCTGAGGACTCAGTTATCCTGCCAATATTGTAGGCACTCGTTGCTTTCCACGTTCATGTATTTATGTGCGCTTTTGTTTGGGATTGAAAACTAAAAGGTTTGAGGGGGAAAGGTGGGGAAGGAGGAAAATTGACAGGAGAATTGGGAGGATACACCAAAGTTGGAAAGCAACAACTATGACGTCTTTCAAATTCAGTTTTTTTTTTCTGCAGACTTAAAATAACCGGCAGCATTCTTTAAGGTAAAAGTAAAACCTTCTTTCAGCAATACTTTCATAAACACAAGCAGTTCAGCTATAAACTACGTAACCTTAGGAGCAGGAAATGATGAATACTATTACAAAAAAGATGTTAAAACATTTTTGGCTTCGTAATTGCTTAAAAGATTAATTTTGAAATTAAAACACTCTCCCTTCATTCCTGTGAGTTTATCGAAAATATCTCTATTGACTAACAAAGAAAGAAATGAAGTACCCACATTTCCCAAAAAAACCTTGTAAAACTTATGTCAATACACTGGAACTTTCAAATTCAAAGAAATACATTTTGGATTCAGAATGTTTCCTCCATTCTGTTTGAACATTGCAAATCATCTGTATTGACAAGCAAGCAAAGAAACAAAATACTCGTTCTTTTCAGTAAACCTTCAAAAAATTATCGTGACACTTTACAGCATTTTCTAAATTGCCACTCATCATCAAAATGTTTGGACTAGATTGCCGGTGTCTGCATTAACATTCAGTTGTAAACATAGAACTTCAAATGCCATTCCCCTCAAGCTTTTTTTCTGTCTTAGTGCTTCTAGTTTCTCATCACAATCCACCTAAATGATGTCCGGTATTGTGAGGGCTTGGAAGACCAAAAAGAGACAGGCAGATATTATGAATCTCCTTTAAAGAATATAATTAACAATGTTAATGTAATTTGAAACTTATCATGGTTTCGAACGCTTCATTAAAGTTGAATTTTTTTTTGATAATGACAACTTTTGCAAATTGTAAAAAAAATTGTGAAAATTTTGTTTCTTATTATTATGACTTAGAAGGAAGCCTCATAAAATACGAACATAATTATACATGCAATATAATCTTCATAAATACTCTTATCTAAAAAAAAAACCAGAAAAACTTTTATAAAGTCTCAAATTTTTTATGTTAAAGACACTCATTTTGAGAGAAACAAAGGTACAATATAGAGATAATTCATAGATAATACTAGAGCTTTAAAAGTGTTAATTCAAAAAACAAAGACACTGTAAGTCAATCCATTTTCAAATTGCATATGTTGCTAGCCATTTTTAGTAAGTGGGGTCGATTTGAAAACCGTCGTTCAAGCTGAACGCAGCACTGCCATGAAACTGTTAGCCTATGTTTCTAGCTAAGATGGTTTCAGCAGCCGATGCTCACTTCCTGGTTCCGGCTTTCCTTCTCAATGTCCTAAAGAATGAACAATTCGATTAAGTACTGAGTAATGACACCTTAGTACACAAACACAATACTTTTCCACTGTACTCAAACAGAGATAAATCAGCGAGCATTAGTTACTCTTTCTAAAACACTATATAAAATTAAGAGTATTAACATCGTATATACTTACTGCTGCAGTCCTTCCGCTAAGCCTAAAGCTTGGTAAAAGCCGCCATCTTGTGAAAATAATCAACGCGCAATGCTAAATTTGAACATGAAGAGATAATGAATTGTTGCCGTGTTTGAAACAAATGGCCCAGTTAATAAGATAACGAATAGAAACACAGTAGCTTATCAGGAGTCAGGACGCAGGGCTAGATATTAATACAGACATTGAGAAGGACTTGGGTGTCATTGTGGAGGGTGGGAAATGAATTTTGTGTCCTTTTTCTTACATAGCGAATGACTCATGTGTTAGACCCTCCTGTCGCTTCGTTTGAAAATTTACAGACTCTCTGCAGTAAAAGTTTGTTTTCTGATCAAGAGATGAAGCTTGACTAACTACTGACTTATTACAGTTGGGTTTTTTATACTTTATTACGCATTACAATTAATTTGGACATCAAAATGTCTTTATTTTCAAATAACTAATGCTACCAATGAACCTCATTGAAGTCTCATAATAAACAATCTTTTTTACCCTTTTTTTGCGAAGAGGTGTTCTTTTAGAAAGTTTTTGAACATCCAATTGAGAAGTTATTGTGACCAGTGTAAACTTTTGTTCCTGCTGAAACCTCTTTTTATCTCGCTCCACCTGACCTTTTGCAAATCATTCATTTTTCTTTAGCCTACTTGGAATTATCCTGTCTCTCTAGCTCTAAAAACAATCTGTCATAATGATCAGGGTTGTATGGAAAGCCAGTAAAAATTCCCGGGGCGAAATTTTTAGATCGCGAAATTCTGAAGTCAACTAAATTAGCACCAAAGTTCAGAGTGGCCAACTTTTGTAGCAGCGCCAAAGTTTACTGAATCGGTTATCAGATATCTCAGAAATAAGTTGATTCCCATGAAGATTAAAATGGATCTATCACAACAGAATCAAAGAGAGCATATATAACTTTTAAAAATCTTACACCTTAATCTAAATTAACTAAGCACGATTAAGATCAAATAGTCCCTATGTGAGTGGCAAAAGCTTAAGATGCGCAATAGAAGAGTTAAATGTTTATCACGAAATAATACAACCATGT
Organism: Elysia crispata; assembly: GCA_033675545.1. Classification (NCBI taxonomy): domain Eukaryota; kingdom Metazoa; phylum Mollusca; class Gastropoda; family Plakobranchidae; genus Elysia; species Elysia crispata. The sequence goes on along the minus strand of JAWDGP010007701.1, from coordinate 1,055,549 downwards.
GCACCTTATTTAGAATCTTTAGATGAAAGTAGATAAATTCGAAATATGACCTAGGAGATAAAGAGGTGAGCTAAAATTTCTTTGTTTTGAAGCCCATTTCCATCCTGTGATTAAAATAGATTTAGAATTTTATTCAATTTACCGCTCTTTTGCATTGAATAAAATTATATTATTTTCTAGTTAGTTTGTTTAGTTTTTTTTAACTCTGAACAACAGAAATAAGATTGAGCATAACCATATCAATTATTCCATTTTTCGCTTTGAAATGGTCAACCCTTTAGGTTTCTGGAACATTTGAAAATCGATCTCTTCCTTTTTTGCTAAAAAGAGCAGACTACATGCCTACAACATGGATTAGTCTAAATAGCTGTGTAAAAGCTCTGTATTGTTTTGGCCAAAAAATAAAACTATTAAACCGCTAAAAAAGTTTCTGATGGCACATTCTGTGGATAATGGTAAAAAATGACATTTGGATTCGGACATAGAGTTGATGTTTCATATGAAAAGGGCAGATAAGAGCGTCGAAAGCAAAACAATATTTTTTTTTCTGTGTTAACATGTTCCCTATAAGTATCATTGATCTTTTTTTTTCTTTGAGCTTTGCGGTCTATAGGATACGTTGAACACAACAGACAGTAAAAATCAAAGAGGCTGCCGTCAACAATACACCCAGAACGGAGCAGTGCTGATAATTAGAAAAAAATTATTTGTTATCCAAAATGGAAAAGAGTTGTAATGTCACAACTGAAATCATTAGAAATCAGATTGTATCATATCTGATCCATTTCTGACATGATGAGTTTTATTTACAGCATCTAAGACCAATAAAGATTAAGATTACACGACGTTGCTATAGCTTTTTAGTATACGAGGGACAGACCAGCGGTTGAAGTAGTACAAATCATAATATGCTTTTAAAACCAGTGCATCTCTCTCTCTCTCTCTCTCTCTCTCTCTCTCTCTCTCTCTCTCTCTCTCTCTCTCTCTCTCTCTCTCTCTCTCTCTCTCTCTCTCTCTCTCTCTCTTCTCGCTCTTTGTACCGATATCACACTCCCATACATGTACCTTGAAGAAGGAGTGAGCCTCAACGAGTTGATAGTGCATGGTTTCATGAGACATGCCCTGGGTCCCTGCAAACAAAATAATGGTTTAATATTCAAGCTATAAGGATTAGTTAAACAAAATTCAGACGATAGAAGACGGCGGGCCCACACATGTTTACCAGCTTCAAACTCTAGCGTCTGTTGTTTTCATCCTATTACTACTCAAAGATATACCTAGATAACGGTTATTAGTGCCTTAAAATTTTGGTCCAACGTGGTGTAAGATATATTTATGAGTTCAAATAATATAAATGTAATTGAACATTTTTAAAAATCCACTTTTTGACAGTGCTTAATTCATCTAACAATTTCGCAAGTTTCGCATATCTACTAGGTTAGTAAGATCTGGACAAAATAACGAGGCACCAAAATACATTGTGGATACGCTTATGAACCAACATCGCTTAGTAAGGCCAACAAAATGAAAAGCCCCGCTTGAGGGTGTGTTGCTATAATCTAATAAATTTGAAGTAATTTTGAGGCATTCAAGACAGTTGATGGCACAAACGCCTAATAAATTTTTATATCTAGATCATACTAAGTGTAGAATTTTGCTATTTTGGTCATCCATTTTAAAACTGTTTAAATTAAAATGAAGTGGATTTACACATGGATGTAAAATCTACATGAATAGAAGGTTCATGGTATCAAAGGGCCAATAGGTAAAAAAAAAATATTAGGTTGTGTTTCTTTCAACGTGACTGCCCCTCATTTGAATTATTTTTTCTTAGCAAAAAACTTTTTATTGTTATAGAAAATTAAGATTTTATTTTCAGGAATACCAGAATAAAAAAGATTTTATATTTCGAAGATAAACGAAGTGGGGTTAAGAACTTTGCCGGAACAAATGCCAAATGTACACTACCATATCGACCCATTTACAACTGGAATGGGTAGTATTCGGCTAACTGAGACTCGATAAAAGGACGGATGTGACAAAATCAATTTGCTTTTATCTGCTGAAAAACAGCCATTAGCTTTATGCACAGATAATCGGCACTTTAACTATTGGTTTGAGACATAAAAAACAAAAGGAGTGAGAATGGAAGAAAAGAGGTGGAAAAATGGATCTTTTAACAGAAGAAATGGTTGAGGGAAATAGGAATTAAAGGATGGATGAAAAAAGAGAGATAGATAGATAGAAAAATAGATAATGAGAGAAAGAGAGAGAGAGAGAGAGAGAGAGAGAGAGAGAGAGAAAGTGTGTGTGTGTGTGTGTGTTGAAACTATTCTGTTAATAAATATTAAATTCAAACAGTTTTTGTTTTGCAATAACGTGATATTCAAACGCAGTGTTTTTAGATTGTGCAGAAAAAAGAGCTTAAAGAAACTTCACCTTTTACAAATTGAAAATAAGGTTCAATGGATTAGGCTTTAAAGAAAATATCGATGTTGCTTTACCAATACATAAGAGTTTTAATAATGTTTTAGTGGAAGACAAATTGGTGGCAAAAATGAATGAAAGTATATCGACAAATAAAGCAGTTTTTATGTTGTATACACAAAAACAAATTATTAATACGTTGGGAAAGAAAAACAAATAAGGAGAGAGTGGAAGATAAAAAGAGAGAAAGTGAGAAAGACAGAGAGATAAAGACAGAGACAGAGACAGACATAAGTAGTGAGAGACAGACAGACAGACAGATAGAGAGAGGGAGAGACAGACAGACAGACTGACAGACAGAGACAAAAGTGGAATGATAAAGGGGAAAAAGGTCTATGAGTTAGAACGCAACTAGCACTTGTGTAAAAAAAATGTTGCGTAATTGTTTGTTATGACGAAGCGATGGGACCGCTCTTTCCCAGCAGCGGCTCTCTTTATCTGTTTGGCTGTATCGATCTGTCATTACCTCACATAATCAAGAGGCGCTCACTTTGTGTGCTTCAAGTCGACTCAGGAATAACCTGTTTGCCCAAGAGTGGAGAGCAGCCAGGAATCAAACTTCCTCTATCTGGTATTACTGAATGGCATCAGGATCTCTCTTAGCTTTCATAAAGCTGTCATCGTTCTCCATCCTTTCTAAGCCAAACACAGCGATAAAATTACCTGGATTGGTTGTGCGTTGGTTTGTGAGGAGGAATAGCACTGTTCTAGAATCGGATAAGCATTATTGAGAGAGTTTTGAAACTCACAATTTAGATCATAGAAAAGGAGAGAGCTACTTTGTGCTTACGGAGTTGAATACAATTCGGCCTAGTGAATGGGATAATTTTGCTGTTGTTGTTGTTTCTTTTTTGTTTTGTCTCTTTTTTCGTTAGTATTATCTGATAATATAATTTCTCTTAAAGCGAAGGAATGTTTTTGGATTTTGTTTTAAACGGGTTCCTGATAATTAGAAATTTGAATAAATGATACGCCTTTTTTTTATTTGAATGCACTTCTTCAAACTTTTATATCGTGGATTACCATTCTTCAAGGAATGAAGATGTTTTCTTTTTTTTAAATGATTGTGAAACATTAGCAATAGGGAGTAAAATTTCTACTGGCACTCCCCCTTAATTATTGTTTTTAAAAGTTTACATACTTTAAACTGCAAGTTTGTCCCAAGAGTATAGAAAAGCACTGACCATTTTAATCAACCTCACTCTGATTGGGCTTTTTAATGCAAAGAGTAAAACTAACTAATAAAGCGACAGATGAGAGGCGATAAAGTCTGATTGTTAATGTTCTTTGTAGAATCAATAGTGACAGTACCGTTTTGTTCCTATTCAATGGATTGTGCAGTCAAGTCACATTTTGTGCATTCAGTTTAAGGAAGAAAACACGAAGTTATAAAAATGAGATCTGGTATTCTATTTGCCTTGATGCCGGTTGGTGTGTTGATATTCTCTTTAATGGCCGGCACTATTAATTTCTGGACTGCAGCCGAGCACACGTTTAAAATTGGTGAGCCCGTGTGTGTTTGTTTATAGCCCATAGTTATCAAGTCTTAAAAGTCATTTTTTAGATGTTTTTTTAAAAGTGTTCATTAAAAACTACACGTTCTTTTGATTGTGTACTTTTTCACACAAAAATGAAATTTAATTAATGTCTGGCAAACCTCTAGTGGGTTTTCCGGATGAAATGGATTGTAGTTTTCAACACAGTCCTTAAAAAATGTGAGTGCGCCCTAAAAAAGTAAGCTATGAATTCTTTCAAACTTAGTTACAATATAGGATCAAAGAGCAGTTTCTACAGTGTGGGTGGGTATCTTGTCATTTGATGAAGCGTGCACACAGTATAGTGGGAAATGATTCAAAGTAAATGTAAACAGTGCTGTAATTGTACCACAACGATAATTATCTCAAATTGGTGCAGGCGCTAACACGAGGACTAACGTACCTGACTCAAATTAAAAAAAAAAAAAAAACTATTTTCTCCACTTCGTCGGTAACATTCTGATAAATACTACCAAATCGCAGTGTTTCTAAACTTTTCATTACTCTTAAAATTGTAACAAAAGGAAAAATCCAACATTACCATTTCATTACAAATGCAAATGGTAATAAAAGCAATAATAATAATAATAATAATAATAATAATAATAATAATAATAATAATAATAATAATAATAATAATAATAATAATAATAATAATAATAGTGGCAATAGTAGTAGTAGTAGTAGTAGTAGTAGTAGTAGTAGTAGTAGTAGTAGTAGTAGTAGTAGTAGTAGTAGTAGTAGTAGTAGTAGTAGTAGTAGTAGTAGTAATCGTGGTAGTGGAAGTATAATCATAACGATGATGATGATAATAATAATAATAATAATAATAATAATAATAATAATAATAATAATAATAATAATAATAATAATAATAATAATAATAATAATAATAATAATAATAATAATAATAATAAAAATAATAATAATAATAATAATAATAATAATAATAATAATAATAATAATAATAATATACTATACTACAATCACAAATGCTAAATTTTGGAGACTTGGAGCTATCATCACTTTAGAAATAAAAGTAAGACAAAAGTAATCTAGTTACTCAAGATACAAATATCAGTATCGTACGATAGCGACTAGGGCCTCTCATTTTTTCATACTAGATTTTTTTTTTTTGGGTGGGGGGGAAGGGGTGTGTTTTATCGCAATTCTTATAATCTTTTTAATCTTAAGCCCACAACAATAGGTTTGTTATCATTCTGCAATTAACAGTTGATTGCTCTCATCTCATCAAATTCCTTCAGTAAATATCTTATCATAATGACTCCAAGCGAGGTGACATTATATAGGATAGGCGGTAGAGAAAATTCAGAAAAAAAAAAACACTTTACAAAAAAATTTATTAAAGGTAGTGTACACAGGTAAGGACAAAGAATGCCTAGAAAGGTGTACTGCCTATCCAGAATTCATAGCTCAATATTCATTTAAATTTTGTAGTTTCTACTTGGAGATTAAGATTTCGCAAAATTAACTGACTATTACTGTTTACAAATCACTTTCATTAAGCTTTCGCCACTATTGAATAAAAAGTTTTAATAGTGTCTCTCATTTGAGAAATCAGTTTTTATCAGGTTTTTGCGACCAGCAAAAAGAATCAGTCTTTTTCCGGTGATTGCTAACATATTGATTTTTTTTTCTTTCACTTTTACCCTCTATTGATCCTTTGAATAAAAGAAAAAGATGATTGGCTTTAGTATTCGCAGATCTACATTGGATTTTTCTTTTATCTTATGATTCCAATTTTAAGAAAAAGTTTTTACAAATAGCCATTAGCATTCAAGTACGTAATCATTATCTCAAAAAGACAAAAAACAAATAGTCATTACTTATATAGTATCAGTCAGTTGAGGTTTAAATCAACCATTCTGAAGTCAACTCGAAATTTTCCAATCACTGCTTTGCTGTTTGTGAAATTTCATTCGCATGAAAAAAGATGAGAATGAAATTGAAGATTTGTCATACAAGCCGTTTATAAAGATCTAATCTGGAGAATTTTGAGCGCCTTTTTTTAAGAAACTTTCCTTTCAAAATTGAAGATATGACATTTAATAAATATCCGTCGAGAAAAAGAAAATGAAAATGAATCAATATAATTGACTTAAACCCAGACCAATTTTTTACGGGCGAATTTTGTATTTTTTGTTTATCAAAAAGCCCTCTTATTACACTAAAGGATTTTTTTTTATTTTTTATATATTGTTGTCGTGCTCTTTCCTATGTCACATTAGGTCTTGCGACCATCAAGCATGATAGCCTCAAATTATCTGACCAGGATATCATTCGGAATGTGCCTATGCCTGTCGAGAACACAAGGTACAACTTGAGTGTGACTCAAACAGAAATACAGACCAGGAGCGCGCTAAGAACTTACGCCTTTTGTAAGTATAAGACCAAGCTTTTGCATGAAATAAATAAATGAAGCACGAACATCGCATTGTCTTGATGGCCACTTCAAGTTGGTCAGAGTTTACATTAAGGTGTATCGAGAAAAATATGCGTAATGAAAGAACGTAAAAAATCAATAGTTTTGTAAAGTAAGAAGTGTTCATATTGTCTTATCAGAACAAAATATGGTTTCCAATAAGATAAAGCCTTTTATAGTGGGTTTTCAAACAGGAATCTTCAAATTAAATTTTTGTGAAAACATAATTTGTAACAGCGATATATTGCAGTTCATTAGATATTTAAAGATTCTACTGTTCTATTTTTAGCTAAATACAACTTTTTAGGCTGGTTTTTTAAGACAATTTATATAATTCTTCGCTATAAGAACTCGATACCTAAACAAACTTTGTGACATCTATCGTCAATTAATTTTTTTAATATTTTTGCCAAGAAAAATTAATGGAAAAAATTTAAATCTTGTCCTCTCAAACTAAGTATCATCCATCAACCCGTACGACTACGACCTCCTCTTGGTGGAGTGGAGCAGTGACAAATCCACCGCTGTGACTATCTACTCCACTAAACTCGATGGTTATGATTGCCCAGTCGATCATGACAACAACAGGCACACTTCTGGCTCCACATGTCAGATCATTTGCCTGAATGATTCTGATATCAAAGGTGAGAAACATTGCGTTATAATGGTTTTATTACGAAAATGATCTTGGTAACAAAATCGGTAGTTATCTGTGTGAGGACGTCTCATTTAACATTTTTGCATGAGGTTCCAGCGGATTCGATTACCATAGCATCCGTGGTTTTATTTAGAGCCTCATCTCTCCAGTGTAGCCCTGTTTTATATACAGAAAAGAATGAAATTACCTTATTGTAGGTAGACTATATCAAACAAATAAAAGGAAAATATACTATTTTATATCACACCACATCTCTATGCATTTTTGCAAAGTTTGCTGCAGACAAATACCAACGCGTTTTTGGTTTGTTTTGTTTAACAATTTCAACATAGCATGTTAAATGGTAAACACCATCCCACCAGTAGCTTACTGACAGTCTGCACTGCTAGTAGTCAATTACGCAATTTGCATTTGAATAGGTGACAATTAGTGCTCACACAGGGTTTTCCCTGAGATTTGCACACTGCATGTTGCAGAGCCAGAGCTCGGAGCCCCAGCCTCTGTGTTCAGAACATGAGTGTCTGCAACATCGATCGGACACGCCATAATGCTTTGGTGGAAATTCCATTCACAAAATAAACAGCTTTGGTGCACATACACACGTTCTGAAAGCTTCAAAAACGTTTCTCTTGTTAGTGAATGGAATGCCGGCGATCGTTAAAAGCTTAAAATACTCAGGTCCAGTAGTAGCAGAATAAGAATGTAATAAATAACTTAGTCATGTCCAGGTTTGCCATTCATTAATTTGCGCATTATGGAGGATCAAAACTGAGAACACTGCGCTAAGTCACAAAATCAAGCTGATGAATTGCTTTTGTATTTTAACATTTTGTGTGTATCATGACTCACACAGCAGAGTTAGAGCGAAAGAAGAGAGATACTTTCAAAGAATTTTAGAATCTCCTTCAGGGATCATGTTACGAACGAGGAATTGGGAAACAGAATTAGGGAAATATTTAGGCACGTGAGTGAATGGATCAAAATATAATTATGAAGATCTTTCATACAATGCGAAAAAACAATGAATGATAACATTATTAATCATGGTAAGGCATATTACATTCATGATCAACAGAATTTGTAAAGATTAATCCTACAACATGCGAAAGGAAAAAGTAAAGGCGAGCAGAAAAAAGACATGGGTATGGTTTAGATTTCGAGTTGGATGAAGCCCTTCTTTTGGCTGGAATTTTAGGAGGCTGGAAAAATTGACTACCTTCTCAAAGGTACATTAACAGTCGTAATGGACTATGGGATTAGTGAAGTGAAGTGAAGAGGTGAAGAGGTTTTATTTAAAACAGTAGTCACGCAGCCTGAGTCATCGATGTAGAGAGAGATATCCATTCTGTGACTATTATTTTACAACTCCATGCTAGACCTGTTGGCCGATCCGACCTCACAGCGTCACCCAATGATCATTGTTCTGTCTCATTGTCTGTACACGTGTCGAAAACTAGACCCTTCGCCATGATGACGTTGAAGACTCGTATCTAGGACTAAAAGTTAGATCTAGATCAAGATTTTGGATGTTGTTACAAAAATACAAATAACCTTAAAATGTTGAACTTGTATAGAATATTGACCAAAAGTTTTTCCGATGAAAAAGAATCAGATTTTGAGGCCTTTTGTTAAGAATATATTGTGAAGTGCGAATGCGCAAATGCTAAGACTTTCTTGCATCATGGGTTCCTGAATAGGGTATCTTACGTCACGTCAGATCAGTAGATTATTTACGATTCATAGAGATCAGTAGATTTGTTACGATTCATAAAGATCAGTAGATTTGTTACGATTCATAGAGATCAGTAGATTATTTACGATTCATAGAGATCAGTAGATTTGTTACGATTCATAGAGATCAGTAGATTGGTTACGATTCATAGAGATCAGTAGATTGGTTACGATTCATAGAGATCAGTAGATTGGTTACGATTCATAGAGATCAGTAGATTGGTTACGATTCATAGAGATCAGTAGATTGGTTACGATTCATAGAGATCAGTAGATTGGTTACGATTCATAGAGATCAGTAGATTGGTTACGATTCATAGAGATCAGTAGATTGGTTACGATTCATAGAGATCAGTAGATTGGTTACGGATCATAGAGATCAGTAGATTGGTTACGATTCATAGAGATCAGTAGATTGGTTACGATTCATAGAGATCAGTAGATTGGTTACGATTCATAGAGATCAGTAGATTGGTTACGATTCATAGAGATCAGTAGATTGGTTACGATTCATAGAGATCAGTAGATTGGTTACGATTCATAGAGATCAGTAGATTGGTTACGATTCATAGAGATCAGTAGATTGGTTACGATTCATAGAGATCAGTAGATTGGTTACGATTCATAGAGATCAGTAGATTGGTTACGGATCATAGAGATCAGTAGATTGGTTACGGATCATAGAGATCAGTAGATTGGTTACGGATCATAGAGATCAGTAGATTGGTTACGATTCATAGAGATCAGTAGATTGGTTACGATTCATAGAGATCAGTAGATTGGTTACGATTCATAGAGATCAGTAGATTGGTTACGAATCATAGAGATCAGTAGATTATTTACGAATCATAGAGCGAAAGGTTGGTTTAGGTAATTACAAAGATTAATGAACATTATAATTTTTGCTACAGGTCCCGATGGGATACCAATAGAAATAATTCTAACTCTAGAAGAAATGGGTATAGGGATGACAACTAAACTTCTCAATGCAATTTATGATAGTGGAGCAACCCCAGAAGACTTGGCAAAATCTGTATTTATAGCTTTGCCAAAAATCCCAGGTGCCACTGAGTGTGAGCTACATAGAACAATTAGTCTGATGAGCCACATTACCAAAGTTCTACCGAGAGTACTGATGCTTAGAATGCGCAAGAGCTTAAGACCAGAGATAGCTAAAACACAATTTGGTTTTGTCCCTGACAAAGGAACTAGGAATGCAATATTCACATTATCAATGTTAATGGAAAGATGTATTGAAGTTCAAAAGGATCTCTACATATGCTTTATTGACTATTCTAAGGCTTTTGACAAGGTAAAGCATGAAAAGTTGTTTGAGATGCTGAATCAGCTAGATATTGACGGAAAAAGACTTGAGGGTGCTTAGAAATCTCTATTGGGATCAAACTGCTGCGGTAAGGGTAGGTAGAGAACTCAGTGAGTACACAAATATTAAAAGGGGGTAAGACAAGGTTGTGTGATGTCGCCAGACCTGTTCAACTTGTACAGTGAAGTAATTTTAAGAAACTTGGATGGAAATGAAGGACTCAAAGCGAATGGTGAAAATCTGAACAACCTAAGATATGCAGATGATACTTCTCTATTAGCAGGATCGGAAGAGGATTTACAAAGGCTTCTAAATATTGTTGTAGAAGAGAGTGAAAAGCTGGGATTGTCTCTAAATGTAAAAAGACTGAATGTATGGTAGTATCTAAGAAGAAAAACAATCCAGAATGCAAGCTTTTTAGCAAGGAGAACAAATCAGGCAAGTACAGAAATTCAAATACCTAGGATATACATTGACATCTGACGGTAAATGCAAGACTGAAATTAAGAAGAGAATAGCCATTGCAAAGACTTCTTTCCAAAAAATGAGCACCATTCTTAAAAATAGAAATATATCATTTTCAACCAAATTGAAGGTTTTGAAAACATATGTGTGGTCTATACTTTTATATGGATGCGAAACTTGGACAATAACTGCAGAAACCAAGAAAAATTCAGAGGCAGCGGAAATGTGGTTCTACAGGAGAATGTTAAGAATATCATGGAAAGAAAAGAGGACAAACGAATCGATATTAGAAGAAACGAACCAAGAGAGATCCCTCATAAAAATAATAAGGAAAAGGCAACTGAAATTTTTAGGCCACATATGTCGCCATAAGGGACTGGAATTTTTATCTCTTACAGGCAAGATAGAAGGTACAAGAAGCAGAGGTAGACAAAGGATTACATTTCTTGATAGCTTGAGCTCTTTTGTGACAGGAAACAACAAAGACAACATAGCCTTACTGCGGATGACGGAAGATAGGGACAGGTGGAGAATCATGATCGCCGATGTCTGTTGCAGACAGGGCATTTGAGACAGATAATTTTTGCTCTGAATCTGTAATTGAGTTAACTGATATAATAGTTGCAGTGCGTCAGAGGTGAAGAAGCTTTATCTTTAATGCCATCGGAATGATCACAATCAGCAATAGAATCATTCTTTTTCTCAATATTTAAACAGATTCAGACTAACAGCACTTTGAGTAGTTCAGTGTCCCTGATGCGTTAAGAAGAATTTAGATATTACAATATTGCGAGGTGTGGAACGAAAACTTTGGTTCAATGCATTCACAATGACCCTTTGACATTAGGTGCAGAGCGATCCTATCGGTGGATGGCTTTTGATCTCCTTCCTTCCAAAGAAGTTATGTTTGATCATAAAGAATAAGCCTCTGATACACTTAATAGTATATGGACCTTATCAAGAAATACAATATGCAGTTCATTGATTACATAGCTTTTCTGTAATTTGTTGTAATTTTAAATTTTTCATCGTCGTAAATAATAACAGAGTAAAGTCTCATTATGATGAGTGCTTCATAATTTGTTTTTCTCTAGATACTTAGATATATTACACATACAATGCTTGTGACAACAAAAATATTGTATTTTCTATTCAGCTTCAACAAGCGGTCAATTAGGGTGATGATCTGCCCTTCTATCTAAGGGCCAAAAAAATAAAAGCTCAGTACTGGTTCCTACTTCATGCAATTATAGACTAAACATAATGATACATACCGAGTCTATCGGCAACGTAATTCACATTTTATTTCATATGAATCAATGGGAATGTGTGACCAGACGAAATACAAGAACAATCCTCAACATATAGCTACAAATCTAGACAGTAATAAGATGTAAAAACGAAAATTAAATTTCTATAATTTCTTAACTATTTTTGAAGCTAGAGGTAAAGAAAGAGGAATTAAATATGAAGAGATATTGTCAACGAGAAATAGCCAAAGACCAAAAAAGGGAGAAAATATTAAAAAATGCCACAATGCCAAAGGCAAAATAGAGAAATGAGAAGAAGGGGCAAGAAAAGCAATAACATATTCATAGCAAAAGGAAAGGTATCTTCAACGCCCCCACCCTGGCGCCCCCCCCCCCTCCAAAAAAAAAAAAAAAAAAAAAAAAAAAAAAATTGATGCCAAGAAAAACATCGACCAATACCTTAGTTACAGAGAATTTCAAGTAGGTCCGAAGAGATGATCGTTTCACATACTCGGAACGAACCACAAATTAAGGAAAAACGGACAGATACACGAACAGGCCCTTCGGGATGTCCCAGGTATTTTCGTAATTTTCCGGAGCCGCCATAACTGTTTTGGTCAATGAGAGTGGAAACTTTACTTATCCTGTGTTGTAAACAATAGTGATCTAGTGGAACATTGTGTTGAAAAGTGTCGTAAAATATTATTTTCAGCATAACTGTACATCTTTAAAAACTTAGCAAAAAATTCTTTAAAAGTATTACTCTTTGCAAGTTAAATCTACATTAGAAATAGGATCTAATCTAAATATATATATATATATATATATATATATATATATATATATATATATATACATAATGGATGCACGATGTGATGCAAACTTTTTTCGGTTTTTTCTTCTGTTCCGAAAATTGTTCGAGGTACTGAATTTCTTACAGTAAATGTATTTTTTTTCTGCTTATTCTTTAAAGTTTGAAAAGGTTTGCAGTAAAATATATATATAAAAACATGATTCAATTGGCAGAATATTATGTGCTTGAAAAAACGTGAGGATTTGCCTTCCCTTTAGTTAATCATACTCTACTATCAATGGCTTTAAAATTTCAATATATGTAGATCTATATAAAAAAATTAAGTTATTGATCTGAAAAAAGCTATATGTAGATCTACGATATCGTGCCTTTAATGCATCGGATAGACTAGGCCTTGATTACACTGGCTTCGCTAAATAATTACATGTATTGTATTAAGAATATACTTTGTTAACCTCTAAATCTAAATCTAGCGCTAGTGGTCTTAAGTAAACAAGCTTGATCTAGCTTGATCTAAGTCAAGATATATATGGTGCATTTTTATATTGTGAAGCCATGTATTTTAATACATTTACAGAGTAAGTTTATGGATGTCTAAAATTATTTTAGTGATTTATTTTTGAATTATGATAATGAAAGATGGCAGTATGAGTGATCTCTCACGACCTCAGTCCATAGCGGGGAGGCGCCGATTGCAGGCCGGAATTTAGTTAAAACTGTCTTAGTTTCGCTATTTTTATGTATTGAGAAATTTGAAAAAAATTGTTGGCTTAAATCTCAGTAGAAAATTAACCACGTAATTTATAAATATACATAGGCCAGGAAAAATGCTGGTACGCTGCTCTTTTTTATGCTTGTTGTCATGGAAAAGAAGTTTGTTGTGACCAAAACTAATATGTCGGACGACCCTAGCAATCACTGAAACGAAAGGACAAAAAAGTTGAAGTTTTTGCTCAGTCTGGACATCTGCGTGTCCCTATTAACCTGTGGAACGTACTGCACTCAATCAAACATTTTCCATGCTTCTATTCAGTTCCTTCAAGATCTTAATTCCAAATGTTTACAACGCCGACGTAAGGCAATGCTTGGATCAAATGGGGATAACTAGTCCAGAACCAAAACAGTTTTCAGCATGCGAGTTACAAAGAATTACATTGTTTCTCTCTTCTTCCTTAGCCTAAAGATAGAAAACTCACAAACACCATGAGATGATACAGCTTCTGAAATAAGTTTAGGCTAGCGGGGTGTCTAACTTAACTCCATCCACATCTTGTCAATTATTCTAGCCTTTCGCTTGTCTAATATTAAGTCAACTATGTTTTCTCTCATAAATAAAATTATTTGAAATCCAATGTATCTCATCAATGTTGAAGCAAACTGTTTTTTCTTTCCCAGACTCGAATGTGATAAACGCACAGGATCTTCAATTCCCTAACAACCAAGCGCAAGTCTTTTCCTACATTCCTGACATGGTTAGAAACATACTCAGTGTTCTAGAGTGGGCTTCCTGGCAAGAGATGATACTAGTTTATGACAAATCTTACGGTAGGTATCTTGTAGAATGTGACTATCTGTAAATAATATCGGCTCATTTATCATCCGGAGTCATTGAGGAGTAAGCTCGTATTTGAGAAAACTGAGCTTTGTTTTTATAACAATTCTGTTTTCTTGATGCTTATCTGAAACTTCATTTCTATAGTTATAAAAAGAACCATTTTATTTCTTCTGGTTTATTTTACCTATTAGATTGGTGAGAAAATATTTCGCAAGGTTATACAAGCTTTAACATTATCGTGCTGTCACATAGGCAGCATAATAGACCGTGTCTTATGCATATTTAACCTGCATTCTTCGGTCTGAATAAATGCCATTGCAAATAAACACGAGTAATATTAGCATTAGCAATGTTTTTGATAACTAAATCGTCCGTATTGTAAATATCAAATTTGAAGTTTTTTTTTCTGATGGAGGTTACATGTATTTAAACATAAAGGAAAAGAATCTGAACCTTTTTTTTATTTACAAGCATCAACTTTGCTTTAAATAACGCCATTTTTAGTATAAGCGTGCAATAACCATATATCTTTAAATTTCCATTGGAAGACATTACCAAAAATATTTTCATTAAATAGATACTTACTTCTAAATACAACAACAACAACGCCTGATTTAATCTTTTCGGTACAAGACATGACCTTTTCTGTATTTCAAGTATTCTAACTATAACATTAAATAGTTTCAGTTTATTCTATCAGTCGTCCTGTATCATGGATGGCGTTTGGCAATGTAAAACTATCTCAGTTTAAAAAAATGAAATTCAAGTTTAATTCACATCATATACTGAAAGCACCCAAAACATTTGTAAAAAATAAAAAAAAATAAAATAACAAGTATTTCGTTTTATCATTGCTAAAGGCCCCCATTGATAAACAAAACAAAGAGCTACACTTGAATGAAATGATGCGGTGTGTTCGTTAGTTTTGTTAGAGTAATATTTTTTTCTGACTTGATTTAGCTGGTTGCACTTTTATTACTCTGTTTCCTAAAGAACTATCGAGTTTTTTCTTTGTCCATAAGGATAATTGCTGAATCGTACATGGATTCTGAACAAAACAAAACAAAAAGATACGAATGAGAGGGTTAAACAATAAAATTTTGGGGGAAACCTTAACGTTTACCACACTGTAAAATAATAAAACATCTAGACAGCATACGTGAAAAATCCTGCGAAATTTCAAGTTTCATGTTGTACATTTACTAAGAATTGTTAGAAAGATTAGAGTTACTAAAGTAAATATATCAACAGATATCACTGGTAGATTCTATGTATTACTAAGTTCTCTTTACTATTGGCCCAACAAACTCTTAATAAGTGAAGCATGCATGGAAATTATACACGTTTTCACAGCATATAGCTTTAATAACATATTTGTGATGATAGTGATTTGCATCAATTTTCCTGACATGAAATATCGAAACCTAAGAAATGAGTTGTCCGATCTTCTTAATTCCTAATGCTCCTGCGATTTATCCTGAAATAGACCCGAAAGAATGAGGTCTTAGGGGGTTTTGATGTTTTTTTGGTTTTTTTTTGTTCGTTTGTTTTTGTTTTGTTTTGTTTTTAAAACCAGTTGTTACCGCTACAATAAGACTCAATTTAATTTTATGTTAGGACAAAATTTCCATCAACAATTGAAAATGGAAGTAGACCTATGCCTTCAAAACAAAAAGTGCATATTTTATCTTATGGGATTGTTTAATTGTTTTATATTGTTAAATGTATTAAGTCTCTTTTTAAAACTATTGATCATATAATCTCCTTATTTTCTCCGATTTGGTTAGTATTTTTTGTTTTAATTATATTATTATTATTATTATTATTATTATTATTATTATTATTATTATTATTATTATTATTATTATTATTATTATTATTATTATTATTCATCATTGTTATCATTATTATTATTATTATTATTATTATTATTATTATTATTATTATTATTATTATTATTATTATTATTATTATTATTATTTATATTGCACATTGCTTTATGTCTCATAGATATTTTCCTCAATATAGATAATTATTGTTTCACTTGCTTAATGCGCTCATTTGACTTGTGGTTGTTGTAACTGGACACGATAATACAAACACCTCGTGAATTCACTGACTTATTTAATATGGAAAAAAAAGTGTGATGTCATTTACCGCTTTAAAAAATTTGACAGTCACAGATGATACGCTTTATCATCTCTAATGCGTCACAAATGTCGAGAGTTGCCCTCACAACATAACACTCATTCAGAGCAATATTGTCCTATGTCACTGAATCTTTTTGCTACAGTGAGTCACTTGTGCTGTTGAGGGGTGATGCACTGTAGACTGTTTATACCTAGTAACTAAATGTTATTTCGCACTATTTTGTACTCAATAATCTGATTCAGACTTTAAACTGAGTTTAAATCAAGAAAGTTACCTTGTTTTGAGACTGATTAATTAGTTGATAAAAAGAAAACCAAGAATATAATGGCAAGGCAAATTTATTCTTTGACAAAGTTTATGGAGATCGAGGACAAAATTTTTAAAGAGAAGATATGAAGAATCATTTCTTCGTAAAAGGCTTGAAAAGGGTTAGAGACCTACAAAACAACACACTTTAGTATTGAACCTGAGCAAAAAAGTCATATTCTTACAGATTAAACAGTTTTGTCTTGGTCATTTTGATATGTTCAAAGTGAATTTCGATAACTTCGCATTACTTTGTTATGTCATCGATATAAATCATGTAATTTGGATCTATAGTTGCAAAGATGTGAAAAGGCACTTCACATTTTAATAGCGCTTGTTTTTTAATCTCCAATTAATATATTTATCAAATGAAGACTGAAGGAGCAGAAACATTATATTTCGCAACGCTAAAAAATGAATTTGTACCTAATAAGATATATACTTCAGGATTGGACTTGGGCGTACTGCTAAAACTGGTTGCACCAGACAACAATGTTTACGTCTGTTTTGTTCAATATTGGCATTGCTGAAGTATAATACAAATTTTTAATGTTGTATAAAATATAAATAATATAAAGATAATGTAAAATCAATCAAAGTACCGGGATATGTTTATTCTAAAAGGAATTCCTTACGCATTACTTTTCCTTTTGCGTTATAATAAAAAAAATTTTGCCGCTTTATTAAATAAAAAAAACCTGATATTTAGAGGCATGTGAATAGATTAGCACTTAAAAACTGACCGTCTTGCCCTGATTGGCACGGCTGAATAATTCTCTTAAAGTTTGGGAAACTGGACTCTGCTCCGAATTCTAAATAACTCGCTAGGCTTTTACCGGTATCTTTTTACTATTTTCTATTCTCCATCTTTCTAATTTGTATCGTGGTTCCATGGTTCACTTCCTATCCATGCATCACAGCTAAAAATAAAGGGTTTTTAGCACTAAGAAACATGTGCTGCATAAAGAATATTATTTTATTGTTGTTTTTTACTGTTCTTACATGTTTTTTTTATGATGTCTTTTATACTACCCCTATTCTATATTCATACCAATTGCATGCAGCTTATTCTCAAAATATTTTACACACCTTTTATAGCTGTTTTATTTCCAAACATTGAAATAAAATTGATTTATTATGTGTGGAATACATATGATTAAGGAGTCTAATACTCTATCAAAACTGCCGTGTATCTCGTCAATAGATTGATTCGATAAAAGTTCCAAATCTGTTTTGATGTGCTCCAGAAAGAAAATGATGTGTCATGTGCTCTTGATGTCGCTCATACTCTTTTTCTATTAAATGCATGCTTTTTACGTTTATTCTTTATGAGATGAAAAGGCTTCCTGTAGAGCTAAAATACAGCAGAATCCTAGAAAATCTAGAATCTTAATATCATGATAAAAAAAAATTGGTCAGTACTATGCTGAAATCCTTTCAGCGATTCTCATCCTTTTCTACTGAATATTCTCAAAATTAATGGTTTTCTCTCATTATTCGATTGAATGTAAATCGAATGGATTTTATGCATCTAGAAAGTGCCATCGTGAATTATAAAAGATGACATCTTTAAGAATTCAGCGCTGGGTCAACAAGCAGAATCTATGACGGGAAACTTTGTCAACAGGTATTGTCTCGCTCAATAGACAAACAACGATGAAAAAAATTCTTTTCAAGAGCTTTGCAAACATCAAGAGCTCAGGCTTGCTCGTCCAAACATTCAGACAAGCATTAGTGTGTGTATTTTGTTGTGGTTTTTTTTCTATGTGTTTGCTTTGTTTTCGTTGTCTTTTTTTTTTCTTAATTCTTTCCTGTTAAAAGGCTATCTAATTGAGATTTTTCTTTCCTATCTAAAAACTACCTTACAGAGATACTTGCAGTATTTTCAAATTCCTGTAACAAAACTATGGTCAGAGTGAAGGGAAGAAAGCCTAGCTGACAAAGTTCATACAACAAAGTCGATGTGCCTCAGAGTTCTCACCTTCCCAGGTTGTGTCTAGTGGTCAAAGCCACTCGCTCAGGCGAAACAAAATATCTTAATATATCTGAGGTACACCTTTCTTTTAAAAGACATGAAGCATACCTAAGTTCATGTCCATCAGAAACTAAAGGTTCACAATATTGATCGTGTTACTTAGCTAATAGGCTATGGGTATCAGTTTCAACCGCTTACGTTAATGGCCCTAGGACTGTGTAAAGTCAAATCGCAATAAGCTGTTGGACGTCTTATATGAGAGGTCGAGTGCCTAGTAAGAAGATATACAGAGAGACAGACAGGTCGTAGAGTAATCAGAAATAGGATAAATAAATAGCAGAAGGTGGTGGTGGAGGATTTACAGTCGAAAAAAAATGGAAAGGAAAAGGGTCACAGATTTAAAAAGAGGGAAAAATCATAAAGACAGGACTAGGCAGAGATCCTTGATTGGTTGGAGAGAGCGATGTGTTCATGAGGGTAAGACTAAAACATTTAAAAACTCCTGGAATGTATAAATCTTGTTTCAGTTTAGTTTAAACACCATATTATATAAACTTTAAAATGTAGGATTAAAAAGCTTCAACTTTCCTAATTTTTCTTAATTTGTAAAGCTGCTTCACCTTTCTTTATTGTTTTTACATTTGAAAGCTCTCATAGCATCAACTGTTTCAACAACAATAGTCATGATAAATACATCAGTAAAATCAGTTATGACAAAAAAATCTAAATAAATATTCATGATCAGCAACTTCGGTGTCTCTTTTTGAATATTTGATAATTGCATAGGAGAGGGAAGTGGGAGCAAGGGTGGGTGTGGGAGTGAGACAGAAAGGTACTTGGGCAGGCTGAGGCAGAAAGACTCAGTGACGCAGGAAGGCAGACAGAAACAGAGACAGGTGCGGAGAGAGAGATAGAGAGAGACAGACAGACAGAGACAGATTTAAGCAGGTAGACAGATAGAGACAGAATGGAAGAAAAAATGAAGAACAAAGAGTATGGTTTGTTCATTTTTAGAGCAGATGAATATTATAATGAAAATTGTATTTTTTTTATATAAAAACAGGGAAATAAAACATGTAAAAGGGAATTGAAAAGGGAATTATCAGTTCAAAGTCAAACACATCAAGGAAGTACCAGGCCGTATTTTATTTTATGGACCAAAGAAGCGAGAATTGAAACAGAAAATAGATCTACCTGGTACAGATTAACATTAAAACAATTACGGTGTGCGGGGATACCCAGTGGATGGCTTGCCATTATCCCATCCATTTAGAAGTCTCTGGGGAGCCATTCGGGCTGGACGAAAGGACAGCAGTCATGCTCTATAAATGTACCTCTTGTCTTTAATTTATTAGAGCAAACTGTTATTTTATTCCTCTTTTATCGCGCTATTCTCAAAGCAACTGTTTTGTTGGGTGCGATGTTACAAATAATTTGTGCAGCTCAAGTGCATGGCTCTTTTACAAAAGCATGAGTGTCCACCTAATGAGTGCAGTTGGAGATACTTTTTACCACCATTGTATTGGGGAAAGAAATATCGTCCTTTGATGATGCAATTTTAGACTAAACGGGAATTTCATCTGGAAAATACTAGGATCACGAAATTTGTTACTTGTTCCTTGCATTTTTTCTATTTTTTTTTTATTTTTTTTTTTGCATGTAGGGGTGTATATCTTTATGTGGAGGGGAAGAGGGTGGAGGGGGCGGTAATGGATGGACTAACAGAAGTAGGTCATTTTCAAATTTCTAATGCCCTAGATAATGAAAATGTTCCAAGTTTCTTGAGCTTTTGGTTTTGATTTGTTTTGTTGTTTATTTTTGCAATGTAACTGATAGCCTGAAAGATATATTATTTAAGCCCTATTTGTGTTTGGACTTTCGGTGTCTTTCCAATTTTGGACGGGTAACTCTCTAGGTCTACTTATGGTCCGTAGGCCTAAGACATAATTTCGAAAATAATGATGAGCAGCCTGACGAAATTGCACACATTATTATGATCTTTATTCAACGTTCTTGTCAAAAGTCTTATCCTAAAATTTTGTGGATTAAAGTTGCTTTCAATTTTTTCCAACGTTAAAGGCAAAAGAGTCGAAATTTTGATGTTTTGTGAAGCGATTATTTAAAAGTTTGATGTTTTATTAATTGCGTACATAAACAAAACAAGGCTCTGATCCGCTTTAGACATGACTCTAAAGTTTGCGTAGACGAATAAGTGTAGTGAATGATTTAGAAATGTTCCAACTCATTCACTCCAATAATTTAAGAAAGGTCAAATTTAGGTACCATAGTGATTGCTCGAAAATTGTTAACTTGACCCAGGTATCATGTTAGTGTAATTTATTCAATATGCTCTTTCTGGAATATTTTTTGTAAAGGCTGATTCATTAAGCCTTTCCAAATTGCTTTGAGGAGTCTTAACATGCCAGAAATGCACTTTAAGGAACTCTGTATATCCAAACATTTAAATTGCCACTGATTTTATTCATTTCCTCTCACTCAACAGATCCAGTTGCCCAACTTCTTGTGACTCGACTCAACGGAAAATTTTTCACTATTTTTGAAATAGACGAGAAATATGAGCTCAAGGAAAAAGTGACCAAGAAACACACGGCCGGCTTGCATTCTAAAAATGAAAGTGGTCACGGTGATTTTCGTAAAGTTGGTGTAGCTAGTTTTCTGAAAGAAACATACTTCCATTTACCTGAAGGTCACGACATGCACGTAATCCTGCTTTGTTCACTGGACACTGTGAAGGTCATTTTGTCCCAGGTAATTGGTCTATATTTGTCATTAAGCTTTACGTGAAGCAACCAAAACTCTCAGAACTACAGCATCACATTCAAAATTTGTAGAGGCATTTGAAAAAAGGTTGTTGTTTTGTTTTTGTTTTTTTTGGTTTTTTTTTTTCAGATTTATGCATTTTTTATTTAATTTTTTTTCAATAAATTTTAGCAGCTCAATACAATATTAACTGTTACTTAAACTATTAATACTTTTCTTTCACAGCTAAATTGCATATTGTTCGTGAATAACTTATTCACATTCTACCAAGTGTGATTTGTATACACGTTTGCGAAAAATCCCAAACGTGGTGCATCTATATAATTTTAATTTAACCATACTTTTTTTTTTTTTTTTCAAATGACTTTAAGTAAAATTCAAATTCAACGTTTTGTAATTCCATCTGTGTTTCCAGAGAAATTTGCGTTGATGAAAAATGTTTAACGTCAATACAAAAACATACACTTGGATTGATATATACAGGCACCTTTTAACTCATTTTCAGATAGCTGTTTTCCGTTCAATGGGAAGTTTTTTTTTTTCGGCCTGATGTTTCATTAATCCAACATTTGCACTTTCCAGCACATTTTTACATAATAGGAGGCATTTGTTGCATTCTCAAACGATTCTGTGCTTCCTCTACGTCTTCTTCTTCTCCTCCTCCTCCTCCTGCTCCTCCTTCTGCTTCTTCTTCTTCTTCTTATTATTATTATTATTATTATTATTATTATTATTATTATTATTATTATTATTATTATTATTATTATTATTATTGTTATTATTATTATTATTATTATTATTATCATCATCATCATCATCATCATCATCATTATTATTATTATTATTATTATTATTATTATCATCATCATCATCATCATCATCATCATCATCATCATCATCATCATCATCATTATTATTATTATCATCATCATCATCATCATCATCATCATCATCATCATCATCATCATCATTATTATTATTATTATTATTATTATTATTATTATTATTATTATTATTATTATTATTATTTAGTAGTAGTAGTAGTAGTAGTAGTAGTAGTAGTAGTAGTAGTAGTAGTAGCAGTAGCAGTAGCAGTAGCAGTAGCAGTAGCAGTAACAGTAGCAGTAGCAGTAGCAGTAGCAGTAGCAGTAGTATTTGGAGGACTGCTTGTTATATTTAACTTTTCTCCTGTTCTTGTTTAGATTAAAAATTTCTTGAATCAATAATTGTTCTTTACTTAGAACAATTAAGAAAGAATTATCAGTTTACCTAAGGATTCATTGTTCAAATTGATTGCAAATAGAATGGCACAATCAGCTCCTATTGAATAACGCCGAAGCATGGTTAATAATCGCAGTTTTTTTTTTTTCTCTTATTCTTTTGAGAGAGTTGAGCAGTTAGTAGAGAGACATAAACGAGATTGGTTTTCGCTGCAAGACTTACAAGAAACAAAACGTGGAAATACATTGAGAAAATGCAAACTTTTAAGCCGGGGAATGAAGGAATGAAGATCAATATATGATGTGAGATTGAAAACCACAGGGAGTGAGTGGGGAGTGTTGTTGGGTGGATTGAAGTATCCTTGGATTCTGTTTCCAAAAACTGGCGCAGAGAGAAAAAATCCAGTGAAACACCAGTAAGAGAAGAAAATCAAAATACTGTTCCGGTTATGTATTGGCTGCATAAAACAAATTTTTTATTGTGGACCGCACTTGCGTGCATAAGAACTAGAGATAATCTGTTATCAGAGATTTCTGGCTTTAATGAAAAATTGTAATCGATAATTTCCCATACCTGGATCCCTAGAGAGAAAGATAAGCAGCAATTCAGATAAATTCGAATTATCTTTCTTTTTTTTATTAAAAAAAAGTGTTTGAGGCTCAACTTCCCGTGAACCATCAATCTTTACGATCTATTATCATCGGCATTATCTTAAATATCACTATCGTCATTTTCTTCTTCTTCATCAATCGCAACACAGCATCGTTGTCAGCTTTATCTTGTTTATCGTTATTATCCATAAAAGCACCATTTATTGATGTAGTTATAAAATTATCTTTAAACAAAAAAAAAATCAAGAAGTCGTGAATTCCTAAAAATGTAATTAAGCGGTTACAAATTTAACCATATGATTTTTTTATTTACTTTATTTTATTCTGGTTTTCTTGGGGGGGTTTTTTGGCGGGGGTGGAGATGGCTTCTCTTTTAAAGTCAACCTAAAAATAAAATGCTTTTGGGTGGAAAATTGCTATGACTGCTTCATGAGCTTTACGGGATTTCTTTTATAAGAATGGAAAATCAATCTTTGGGTTTCAACATCAGACCATCATCTCATTCCACATATAAGGCAAATCGCTTCGACCTACTCTACAACAAGACGTCAGCAATGCATATGCGGTCCCAATGGATGGTTTTGACGAGTGGCTCGGACAATATGCTTGGCATATCTCTCTATCTACAATCCCTTAAACAATTGGACAATGTTGTTTTTCTACACGCCCTAAGCGAGAATAATGCTCAATTCTCAGCGGTGAGTAAGTATAAGTATGCTAGGTGAAGGGGCCTCCTTACATGAGATATGAATAATTGCTAGAGAAAATGTTGATTACCCCCTATACATGGAATTCAAGTGATATCAACATTTTGACAGTCACGTCAATATACTGGCATTTAGCTTACATCAGTAGTTTGATACTCATGCTATCAAGAAATTGGCATTCATGCCAGATCAGTATTTTGGCAGTCAAGCTATTAGCAGTTAGCTATTCAAGCTATATCAGTCGTTTGGCAGTCAGGACATGTTTAAAGGTTAGTATGGAAGCCATTTTAGTAATTTCGTATTCAGCTTATCAGTGATTTGCCATCAATCCTTCAATCCTTATCAGTGAATGGCATCCAAGCCCTACTTGCAAATTGACATGCAGGCTTTATCAGAAGTTTCAACACAACTATTTTATTACCCACACATGTTAATATTTAATTTATTGCCTTTTGGAACCAAGACCCCTACCATTTCAATATAACAAAACGCGCATGTCCTAATAATAGCAAGGAGAGGGTTTCAAAATCCCCCCTTGTCGATGTGTCTTTTTTTCTCTCATATCAGATGATTAAAAATATGAAGATGATGATAATCATTACTAGGAAAATTTAGGCAAAGCTAATCGTCTTCAACAGTTCAACTGAAACGAAATATTACGTTAGAAAATCAATGTTTTTAGCTAGAGACGTTAATTCGGAGGTGTGTGTGTGTGTATGAGCGTGTATGTGTTTGTGTGAAGGAGAGCGACTCTGTTTGCTATCTCTATCGATTTCATGGTGTGGAGTTGCTCAGAGTACATGTATTCAACCACGCACGAGGAATAAGACTTGTTTCATGTTTGCTTTTGTCTCTTGTTTTTTTTTTTATTTGAGAGTTTTCCTTTTTTAAAAAAAATCTGGTTGATGAAGACCTTTATTTAACAAACGAATCTAGCTCTTTCATAGTTCACAAATATTTTATTTTTTTATGTATCAACCATTTTATAGAACCGTAATATTATAATTAGTCTTAAGAGGAAAAGAACTATAGATTTAGCAAAAAAACAACATATTTTCGTCGAAAAAATATTATAATTATTTGTTAGCCTTTACATATTGTGAGTCATTAGAGCTTAGTTACACCATGTCAGAAACATCGATAACCTTTACCCTACATTTGCAGTGTTTTTTTTTTTTCTATTTAAATAAGTCAAAATTTCACGCAAGTTTGTCAATTTTCATAATAGTTTGTCTGATTGAACTATATGTACCACTGTCAAGCCTTTACAGTTTCTACTGTAACAAGTATAATATTATCTCATTCTGATATATGAAGATGCGAGAAAGGTTAAAACATTTATTTTTACATAAAAACTATTTAAACTATTCTGTTTGTGTTTTAAAAAAACTATACAGTGTTGAAAAGAACACTTGTATAGAGCTAAGTCTTAAAAATTAGGGTTGCGACAAATCGATTAAAAAAAAAAAAATTTTTTTTTTCGCTTCTATCATTGTCATAACATCCATAAACCATTATAGCACTTCAAATGTGAGAAAGAAAGATAGATATATAGATAGATAAATAGATATATAGGTAGATAGATAAATAGATTGATAGATAGGTAGATAGTTAGATAGATAGGTAGATAGGAAGATCGATAGATACATAGATAGAATGATAGATAGACAGACATACAAACAGATAGATAGATAGACAGATAGATAGATAGATAGATAAATAGATAGATAGATAGATAAATAGATAGATAGATAGATAAATAGATAGATAGATAGATAAATAAATAAATAAATAGATCGATAGATAAATAGATAGAATGAGAGATAAATAGATAGATAGTCAGGTAATAGTAAAAGATCTTGTCATAAATGCCACACGCCTGAAGCGAACTGTGGACAAACAAAGTCCAGTCCTCCTTTCCAAACACTTGTGTAGCATGATAGGCTATTTATGGCAAGATTTTAAACTATTTTTAAAATCCCCCACGGTTGAGCACTCTAAATAATTAATTGTTTACATTTATCTTAAAATTGACAGATACATAGATAAATAGATAGTGAAATACAAGGGTGTAAGAAGAGTCAGATCTAGAGAGTAAAAAACAGAGACTGGGTCAGAGAAAATCTATTGTTTGGGAGCGTTTGGTTTTTTTCCTTTCGCAGATAAGCACGAGGAAAAACTATTCTAAAACAAATCTCAAATCTAGAGTAAACATTCCTTAATTATAAACCCCTCAATTCTGATCATTAGATGCACTAAGAAAAATTTAAGCAGAGATGTTAGTTGGATAAAAATCAGTAAAAATATCAAATGCAATTGTTGCTGAGAGTAGAGAGTAATTAGAACTAGCACTGGAATGATGGATGCCCTGAAAAATCAAATAGAAAAAGAGATGGAAGGCATTAAATAGATGTTTGCCTGATGGCGCTTTTATTATTTGGACATAGTAGTCATAATTAAAAGATGTCACAATATATGTACCAAATAGTAGTTTTTTATTCACCTGTTTATTTGAACAGAGATGACTCCATTGACATCGCAGATTACAGAACAGTAAAGTTATTTTCAAAAATTTGAAGTAGATTGATGAAGCTAGCCTCTTTATAACTATGTCTCTTTACTTTTAATCATTGGAGTTGGCAATGTTATTTAGCACAGAACAAATATATATATATATATATATATATATATATATATATATTTTTTTTATTATATATATGTTATTTTCTTTCCTCATTGCCATGTAATGTGTCATGTTTTAAGCGACTCATGAAGTAAACAAAAGAACACCAATGCGTTGATTTCCAGAGAACTAGTACTATGGCCCATATAAATCAGCAATAATATTTGTGAAAGAGCTTTAAATATTGTTTTCTTTTGTTTTTGTTTTTGTTTTTTTTTTGTTTTTTGTTTTTATTTTTTTGGGGGGGTGTTTGGTTTTTTTTTTTAGACAAAATGCGCTCAATCTCTCAATTTTATTTTTTTTAAATTACAATTCTGCTTTCTAATTGGAATTGGGCATAGCAGGGATAAAAGATAAGTTAATCTTGATGTAAAGTTAACTTGAGACAAACAAAATTAAACTTTTTATTTAAATATTCGGGTTGATTACATTGAAGAATACTGAAACGCGGACCGCCTCTTTCTATTTGCACAAACAATAGTTTTGTTTTCAATATCAAAACTATTAAGCATTACACATATAATGTCCTATAATCAAGCTAACATAAAGCTACTTCTTAATATTGGCAAGTTGCAGTAGTTGAGTTGGTGTAGATACTTCAGAAATAGCTCGCTTGCAGGTAATTATCACTCTAGCTTTATGAATTCTATTGTTATGTTTTTTGTGGTATAATTAAATTCAATCAAAAGTAAGAAGAGAACAAGGTTTTTTTTTTCACAAAATACCCACCCAAAACACATTTAACTCGACTTGCGATTCATCTTTATAATTACATATTGTAATCTTCGACTTGACTTAATTAATATTGTAAAGCTTTTTGAATTGAGTAAGTGAAACACTGGAGGCGTTTCAATGCGAAAACGTAAAAATTATCGTTACAGCCATGTCATCGTTATTATATTTCAGCCTGGAGCTTTACGTTAATTTACTTTAATATTATAGCATTTAAGAACTTTCCGTCTGGTTTTTTTTTAAGATTATAGTAGGCCTTCATTCTTGCCTTTCTTCTCTTCTCATTTTTTCAAACAGAAAGCTTTGAAGATATGAAGTGAATGAGTTTTAAGTTTTTTTAAAAAAGCATAAAAACTTTTCATAAGGTTTTGAACATTTTTGCAGGTAACTCACTTGAGGATTGTCCTCCACCAGGCTATAATATCTGCAAACGCCTTCAATATCACGAGGGAAAACGATGAGCTCAAAGAGGTCCTCCTACAGGTTTGTTTTTTAGAAGACAAAAGGTTTTTTTTGTAAAAGACTAGATTTCTTTAAAAAAAATTTGAAGACCAATGAGGGTAGAAATGGTTACATATCAGGAAAAACCTAATTTGTTTGAAATGAGTAAAATACTGAGG
>JAWDGP010007701.1:965000-1025000 GCA_033675545.1 Elysia crispata | reverse complement strand
TTATTATTATTATTATTATTATTATTATTATTATTATTATTATTATTATTATTATTTTTCGTTCTTATTTTTCTCCTTCTTTTCTTTTTTCGTCATCTTTTGCCTCTTTATTTCTCTCCTACAGTGATATAAGGGTGAATTTTGAAACAATCTCAGCAGTGCTATCCTATAAAAGCAATCGTTATTAAAAAAACAATATGACTCTTGAACAATTTGAGGCAATAAGAGAGCTTATGTCTTTAAACATATGAGATTAATGTTTAGCGACTCGGGACTACTTACTCCCCTTTGCAGAGGTGGATCTTTTGGAGAGAAAAAGTGATGTCACTACATCAAGTTGTGAGTTTGATTCACAGATCTTGACGCCATTCAAGGCGACATTATCCTAAATTATGAAAAGATTTTTATATGCTTGAAGCACAGTTACATACATGGGGTGATATCCTTTGTTTAGAGGCTGTATGAAAGTAGTCAATCCAGAGAATTTGGACTTTCGACCTTCTGTCCAATGCCATGTAATGATAGTTGCAGGTTATTGCCAGTTTTTTATTTTCCATGTATATTTGTAAAGCCTATAGAACTCATGATGCATTAGTAAAGATCTTATTGTTGGAGACTTGAGAAGACCATTGAGTCAAAAAGTGATGATGAGTGATCTGTTCTCTGCAAGCTTCCGAAATTTCTTTGTGGCTGTCATGTGAAAATTACACCAGGATAACATATTATCTTGCGGAGGTAAAGCCTTTAAACGATCAGCCATTGTGTAAAATAATGTGCACCCAATAACCAGGAGGAACATTATTGATCGTTCTATGTGATGCCTGCTGAAGTCGACAGGTTCGGGATATTTAGTGCTTTGGTCGAAGTCTTCTTAATTTCAAGTTCTTTGATCTGAGTATTAGGTGAGACTTTTTTGTTATTTCTGGAATTATTTTGTCTCTAAGTCCCTAAATGATGTTTTTCTTTAACGCTCATGTGCATAATCGAACTTTGCTGGATTTTGTTCTTTGAATTCCTCGAACCTACCTACATTCTATTTGGGTTTTCAGGGTTCATTTTTTTACCCTTTTTAATCAATTCTAAGGCCGAATTTTTTTCTGCATATTTCAAGAGGCCCTCCACTTGTTAATTCTTCACATGCCAGAATAGGATTGGATCTTATGCTACCAATGATGAGATGAAAGGCATTCTTTCTGGATAAGTGGATGACTTCACAACTAGTTTTTGCCGCATATGGAGAACAAGCTGATTCCTTTTTAGAGCATGCAGATCGGTACATTCCTTATATTAAGATCTCGCAATGATTGTCCAAGCTCCAGGAGCTGTTAGCCTTTTTGTTAACCGAAGTCTTTTCTTTCCTTTCTTTTGTATGTTATCTGCATGGAAATTTAGCATGAGCTGTTGATCAAACTGTACCCTTAAGTAGGTTGGATGCTCAGCTTTTGGGTACTTTCATTTCCAATATTTAGTTTTAGGTTTGATTTCGCTGTTTTTATGGCTCTTTGTTAAGATTTACAAACTTTTGGTACGGTTGATCTTCAGTTTTCACTTTTGGCAATAAGAACTGAGGTCGTATCTTAGCTTTGCTGCACTTATGATTGTACTTATGTTGGCCAAAAGGTAAGATCAATAGCGTCCAGTATGTTTTCAGGTTTGGGTGTTTTAGTCAGATCATGGAGAAGATTAGAACAAGGTAAAGCTCAAACAAGATAAAGCTGGGGAAAGGCCTTACTGGGCAGCTTCTGCCCACGAGTGTGTATTGTTCATTTTCCGTTTCACAGTTATGTCCACAAGAAAAAACTTAATCTATTTTTAAAGCGTCCCATGTCTTCTGAGAACCCCCTTTTTTAAGAGGCCTTTTTTTTAGACCTGTCGGAGGTCTGTTGTAAATCTGCAAGAACTTCATTTGTATTTTTCACCAGCTTGAAATCCAGCATCGATGCCATGTGTTAATTTGAAAAGGTGGTCTTCATTTTCTGCTTCCTTTCCTGAAGCTTGCTTGATACTGATTAAGGCTTCTATGCAAGAACCGATTATGCAATACGATCGATTATTTACCATTCTCTGTGCAACTTGGCATGCAGCATGTCAGTGATACGGGACTGTAGCTTTTGGCTTCACCGAGAGGTTTATATTTCTTGATGATACGTAAAAAAATTGTGCATTCGAGATTTGACATGCTCATGTGATTTTGATAAGATTTGATATAGTTTGTCTCTATTTGGAACCCATTCTATTAAATTTTTATCTGGCTCTGGTGATTTCTTTGGTTTTAGTTTCTTTAGACATTATTTTATAGCGTTGCTATGTTCAAATTCGGCTAAAATCGCCAAGTTTGCTGTGAGTTATTTTTCTTGTTCTATTTAATTTCTTTTAGAAGCAACCAGTTATCATTTATTATGCATAATCAGTTAACTCACACAAAGTATCAGTTGTAATATTCGGCTTTTATCTGATAATCAGCTATGCTGAGCATAGGTTTGGGGTTGTCCTTTCGTCATTCGCTGAGCTGTTTTTCTTTCTTGAAGGGGATGCATGTTTTTTTTCTTATTTTTGCGAAAATAAAGATTTTGTCGCGTTTGAATCCATTTCTCTCTCTTTGATACCTTCACTGAGCATTTTCCCTCAGTACAGGCTTTGTTGTACCTGACTTTTGTTGTTATGGTAGATAATTTTTTCCACAAGTTTTCTGGCTTTTTCTTTCTCCAAAAGAGATGTTTACAGGCATTTGTAAAAAAAAAAGGTTTGATTTTTTTTCTCCGTTATCATCTTGAGATAAGCTGACATGCGGTTTTTGTTTGTGCTTTAGAGATTTTATCAGATCGATTGTTCTTGTCTTTAGAGTTTTGTTTAAGTCTGAGAGCATATAGTCTGATTTTCCTGATACGCAGTGACGTTAGCTCTCTTGAAGTTTTCTGGGGTCGTTTAGGGAAATGATAATATGACTTCTTTTCTCTAGTATACTCAAAGGCTTACCTGCCCTTTGCAGATTATTTATTGAGAAACTGAATGCCTTCTATTATTCTGTCTTTTGATCTAACGAGAAGGCCAGAGAAGTAGGCCCAATGAGTAATAAATTAAGTAGAAGATGGATTTTCTTCCCTATTTAAATAGAAATGAATAATCCGAAATTGCATTCAAAATAGACACTGAATATGCGAAAATTGCAAAATAATTATGTTTCACAGTAAAAAGGAAATCTTCACCCCACTGATGTTGCAGCAAGTTTTCCTCTTCTTGTCAGTCGCTATGTCAATATTCTATCATTCAATGTCGATGCTAATCTGTCAATCTATCAATCAAAAAATCCATCTTTCCAACTGTCTATCTATTTTTATATTTATCTATCAGCCTATCTACTTGCCTACTTATCTGTTCTTTCCATTATCCGTACATCGATTAAACTATTTTTTAATCTGTCTTTCTATTTCTATAATTATCTATCTATCTATCTGCCGATGCTTACTTATATTTTACATTTACCTTCAATCTTTAGGATCCCTTCTATATTTTCATGTTGATAAAATCCAGTAAATTCTCTTTCTATCAAACTCCTTCAGTGGCCAACCTTCTACACCAAGACATGTGATGGAGATTCATCAGAGTATGACGGGGTTGTCATTGATTTGTTCAGGCGTCTTCAAAATACCCTGAACTTCACGTAAGCTTAATATAAAAGACGCACGTTAGTACTGAGGTTAAAAAAAAAAGTTCTCAAAAAAAAAAGAAAAGAAAAGAAAAGAATTCTATTGCGCTTTAGAGGGGAAAAACCGAGACATAAATCCTAGTGCTTTTTTTTTTTAATTTCATTTTTGAAAAAAGAGGTGCTTAACAGAGGGTGAATGAGCGTGTGTGTGGGTGTGCGAGAGAGAGAGAGAGAGAGAGAGAGAGAGAGAGAGAGAGTGAGAGAGTGGTGAGGGAAGAGAGGAGATAGATAGACAGAAAGACAGTCAGAGACTCTCTTAGATAGAAACACAGAATCTGGAAGTAATATATTTTATTAAGACATAGAAAGTCATAAAAGGGAAAGATGAGGAGAGACAACCAATCAAATAGGGAGGCAGAATGGAAAAGTACTGCACAATTTTTTCCAAATACTGGTTTGTTTTCCTTTGAAAGTTCAACTTAAATGTGCGGCGTTTTTTTTTTTCGGGTTTAGAGTTCGATCATAACTTAGAGAGGGGAAAGTTATGATAACGAAGGATGTTTTCCACAAAGCTAATCTTTAAGAATCCAATCATCGGAATATGATTTTAGGCTATTGTAATTGCTAAATTATGGAGTGTTTAATCAAACTTGCAATAACAGACTCAGTTTCATTTTTTCCAGCTATATACTAAGAGCATGGCGGCAAATCAAAAGTGGGTTGTAGGAAAATAATTCAATAATTTTTGCTGGAAGGGTCAATGAAGCATTAAAAATTAACCTTGTGGAAAAAATCCTTGTTTGCAACTTATTTTCTTTCCATGAAATTCAAGTTCTTTTACAAGTTTTATGCTTATGTGGAAGCTTATATCATCGATTTTGATAAAAGCAGCAGCTGTAATACATTGCGAATAGGGACCATTTCACTCAACCTAGCAGCTTGCTTCAATACTTGTTACCTAAATGTACATGTTTGGAACAATTATTTGTATATTTTTCAGTCATTGAAGTGCAAAAAAATATGGTGGGCAAAAATAATGATGAAACCATGAAAATCAGACACAAAAGCCATAAAAGGTTTTAATTTGATCAGAATTTATTGTGTGTTTGTATTTATTATATAATTCATGGGCACAATTAAGTCGTTCACTCAAAACTTTTCAAACAAACTAATTTTAACATCCTTCTACAGAGCTCAATACACATCGCCGACAGGTCTATTGACCACTGAAAATATTTTGGAGCAGTTTGAAAAAAAGGTGATTTTGTGTGTTTAAATTTTATTTATCTTTTGAGAATACCTTCCATTATTTTAAATTTGAGGCCATAAGTTGCAGTTTAAAAATATACATCTTCATTTCTTACAGATGTTGTCATCACGCTCACCATCAAGTTTTCTTCTTCTTCTTCTTCTTCTTCTTCTTCTTCTTCTTCTTCTTCTTCTTCTTCTTCTTCTTCTTCTTCTTCTTCTTCTTCTTCTTCTTCTTCTTCTTCTTCTTCTTCTTCATCCTCCACGTTTATTACTATTACTTCGACAACAACAACAGCAATAACAATAGTTTCTGCCACTGTACTACATTATTTATTACTATTACTACTACTACTACTACTACTACTACTACTACTACTACTACTACTACTACTACTACTACTACTACTACTACTACTACTAATACTACTACTACTACTACTACTACTACTACTACTACTACTACTACTACTACTACTGCTGCTGCTACTGCTACTACTACTACCACTACTACTACTACTATTACTACTACTACTACTACTACTACTACTACTACTACTACTACTACTACTACTACTACTACTACTACTACTACTACTACTACTACTACTACTATATTAACTACTACTACTACTACTACATTAACTATGCTGCTACTACTACTACTACTACTACTACTACTACTACTACTACTACTACTACTACTACTACTACTACTACTACTACTACTATTATAACTGCTGCTGCTGCTGATGCTGCAGCTGATGCTGATGCTGTTGCTGCTCCTTTTCACACTTAAATAGAATCACGATATGAAAAGTGTTGAAAAGTGTAATTTATATTATCGCCCTTTTAATAGGGTACGACAAGTAGTTGGCTTTTTTTTTTAATTTCTCCATTTCAAGCACATGTGTATTTTGAGTTGACGTGATAATCTTTACTTATTTAATGATACTTATCCCATTTTGAGAAAAAAAAATCTTGTATAGAGCGCATTATTTCTTGAAATGAACTTAAAAAGTATAAAAATAGATTATGTTGTAAAGAGTGGAAAAGATTCATGATTTCACTTTGAACTATTCGTCATTACATGCGACTGACTCCCGACCGCGAAAACTAAATTTAGCGACTAGGGCAATTTTTTCTTACTTACTAGGAGATTTCCTATGAAGACTTTAGCTGCGTTAATTTTTTTTAATATTTTGTTTTGGTGTGTGTGTGTGTGTGTTTTTTTTTATATCCCTCTGTTTGATATTCATTCTATGACAGAACGCTGATCTAGTAGTCCCAATATTCCCACTGCATACGAGGGATGCAGATGAAGGGCTTTTATTTGACGTGACAATAGGTTTCTACATGGAGAAATCCTCAGTGGTGTTCCGCAAGCCACACCCTGACGAGAACAAGTGGCTGACTCTCATCAAGCCCTTCCGGTGGCAGGTCAGTTTCCGATCTTAGCTAATTGTTTCCAAGTTATTGATAGAATCATGACTTCTGTCACACTTTAAAGTACACCCTTGACGTATTCATTAGGCGTGACATGATAAGCTAAGGAATAACTGTTTTGTTACTCACAGTTTTTCCTATTATTTTTTTTCTTTTACTTTGGACGAGAAATATAAAGATATTTTCAAACTCTATTTAATATGAATGTTACGGTATTATTCAGGTCCATATGATGTTATTCGTTGCGATAGCAGCATACGGAATTCTGACAGCAGTCATGGAGAGAATCAACCCGTTTTATATATCGAAGGACAGCTCTTTACACAGTATAATAGAGAGCATACAGTATATGTTTGGAGCTCTCCTCAATCAGGGTACGGCTTTACCCCTCTATGAGATTAAGCTTGCCACTAACTTAAATCTAACTTACAATTGATAATAAACGATGTTGCCTTGTTTTTCTATTGTTGTTACTGCTGTTTTGTTATCCCATTTGTGCTCATTTTTAAGTTTATTCTATTCTTCTTGTTATAAAATATTATTGCAAAGATTTGACATAATTAAGAAAAAGAATACAGGGGAGGAGTTAAACAGATTTTTCAATGACAGGTGGCCTTTTCTCAGCATAATTATTGTTTTATGAAGAAATTATTTTACTCTAAAGGACTAGCTCCACGGCTTTACATTGCTTTAGTCTGCTTACACGCAATACATTAGAGAAATTCTCTTCGTCAATACCAGGTGGCAGCTGCTTGCCCAGCTCTATCACAGGGCGAGTGCTGGTCTCCTTTTGGTGGCTGTTCTCTATCATCATCGCGTCCACTTATGGAGGTAACCTTATCGCTTTCCTCACGGTCAGCAAAGACACTCCTCCCTTCACCGATATTCAAGGACTGGTCCAACAAAGCAAGTATCACTGGGGATTCTTTAACGGTACCATCCCTGTGGAGCTCACTCAGGTAAATTTGGCTTGAAGCAAGCATATACTGCTCAGTCTATCATGGGCTTGCATGTTTTCTTTTAATTCTCCTCCATCGATGTGTTTCAGTTTACAATTCTCATTGGCTGCCATTATATTTTATAATGCTGCAGAGAAGATTAATTCTCGTTATGTGTGAGGCTCAAAAAGCTGGAATTATTTCAGTGTTTGGAAAAAATATTAGATGCTACTGTGATAGGACCTGATGTAATAGCTGTTTTATTAGAGAGTATTTTTATATATTTACCTTTTTGCTGATATTTCCATCCTCTCATTAGAGCATCTTTAGTTAGCAAAGTTGTGTGAATAAATTCAATATGTGTGCATTGTCCAAGATAAAGACTCAAGTTTTGTTGTATGCATTATGACAAAAAGGTGGGAAATCATGTTGCATTCTGGGCGTCGAGGCTACATTGATTTGTGCAGAGGAAATCTGTTGCTTTATGTTGTTTACTTTCATCAAGCAAACACTTGGGCACACCCCCTCTAATATCCCTTTAACACCGACTATTATTCTCCTTTAGTCCAACCCAGTTTGGAAAGAAGTGCTCTCTAAAGCTGTAGCTTGGAGCGCAACCATGCCAGACATCCTTAGCTTGGACATCGACACTCATCTTGAACGTGTAATAAACGGGAATTACGCGTTCATAGGACCCTCCTCTGTGGTGAAGGCTTGGGTACAGAATAACTGCAACTTGGTCCACTTTCCACTAGAGGACCTCTACAACACGGCCGCCATTGGTCTTGTCAAGGACTCGCCGTATAAGGATCTTATCTCCGATATGTAAGTTGACATCCGCTTGTTGTAGCAAAATGGAGATAAAGATGGGAAGACAGAGTGAAATAGAAGATAAGAAGAATAAATGATAACCGTACGTATTTACTCCTCAAAAATAAGTTCTAGTTGCCCCATTGTTGGGCTTGGTATTTAGGCTTCTATTGTGAAAAAAAATGTTTCGAGAGAATTTTCTAGATTTGAATTGATTTGAACTTCTATGCATTAATAATGTCTATTACGTATTAGTTGCCAAGGACTTGAATGAAGACACTTTTCTCTGGCTTTTAATAGTCACATATTATGCGATGACCATAGCACTTGATATAGTTGTTATTTTGAGATGTTTATGATCCATTAAATTCGTCTCAGGTTGGCTTATCCACCATAACAAATTGATTGGTTAGGATTGGCGTATTCATTAATTATTCGTTTTTCGCTAGGTCAGAATTGGCGTATTCGATAATTCCTCTAATACGCTTGGCTCTGATTGGCATGTCCGTAATTAACCGTTTTTCGCTTAGCTCAGATTGAGAAATCCATTAATTACTTGAATTTCAATTGCCTCGGCTTGTCGTTCCATTGAATTTTTAACGATTAGGTGATGAAAAGAACTAAGGGTCGTGCAAAAATTATGTATTAAACTTGCTATATTGCAAATATTGTTATGTCACGAGAGGTCTGTGACATTTTTCATATGATTCATTCCATTTTCATTTTCTATTTTTTAAGGATGACAGCTTTAAGTGAATGAAGAATGCATAGAAAAAGTTTAACTTAAACATAATACAAAGCAATCAATATAGAAGTACTTGAAAAATTGTACATGCTTTGTTTAGATTTCAACTTTTTTTTTTCGTTGTTGTTTTTTATTATTATTATTATTTGGAGTGTTAATTATTTTTAAAAAATGCGATTGCACAAATTGCATTTGTGAAAAAATAGAAAATCGGCGTACATATCAATCCAAAAAATAAAATATAACACAGTTGTGAATTTAATTAAAATCTATTACACTGGTATTTGTTTGTCTTGAAAAACATATTGTTATAAGACTAATAAAAATTTCGTTTAGGCCTAAATAAGATAGTGACTTATATGTTCGCATTTTTAGCTCCATAATACTTAGCGTTTGGTTCTGTTTGAAAAAATATTTCTTCGAACAATGTCTGCTACACTTTTATTCTTTAAGGGGATATGGAATTTTCATGAAATTTTTTTTCTTGCGGTATCTTGTAGGCTGACCTTAACTCAAGAGGCGGGCCTGATCGAGCACTGGATGTCACACAGACTCATCAAAACTGCCGCGTTCTGTGAGGGTTCGTTGATCGCCGAGGCTCAGGCTATCTCTGTGATGGACGTGCAGAGCGTCTTCTACGCCTGCGTCATTGGCATCGTGCTGTCCTTCATCCTCCTCGGTGGGGAGATGGCTCTAGAGAAAGCCTCTCTGTGGCGACAGAAACACACTGTTCCAGCCCAGAAATCCACAGACGCATTAGGCTCCGTCTCAACTAAGTGTAAGTCAGTTAAGCACACTAGCACCCCTTGGAATAGGTTTTTTTCCACTTTCAATCCCTGCATGGATAGATCATCGTTGACTGATGCAAAACCCTCCGTAATTCCCGCATCTAGGCCTCCGAGTTGGCCTAAAGCTGATACGAGATCTGTGTGGAATTTCAATACGTCTTTCCGTAGGTCTGAGGAGGAAAGGGAAAAGGATGGGACTGATCTCTCTTATGATAAAAAAAACAGCAATCTTAAGTACGCTGATCCGACCAAGTACGCTATATCTGTGATTTCCCTGAGCCGACCAAGCCTGAGACCAGCTGCTCTGCGCCGCCGCAGTTCTTTCACAGACCTCAGGCACCTCCGCAAGGTGAGAGACCATACGGGAGGCAGTTTACATAAAAAGGTTGACAATCGGGTGTCGAATTCCCGCATGTTTTTCTCGGAAGGCTGGTTCAATCCATGTTTCTGCGACAGTGACAGCAGCCTTAAAGATTTGGAGGATTGCCAATCGGACGATGGCGCTGCATCTTGCGATTCTGGGCTAGACAGAAGCAGTGTTGCAAGTACCAGGTTTGGAGATCTTGAATCAGAGCTATGGTAAAGCAGAGGCTTGGGCTTGTGAGATCCAACTTGCAAGTATTATAACGGAAGCTGTTGAAATAATATTACTAGTACTTAAAGAGACTCTATAAATATATTGACAATAATCAGGATAGAAATTATTTATTCCGACAAGAGATTGCATTAATCAACCTCAAAACTATCCTGGATTACCAATTCTTTAAACAGATTACAGGCAAATACAGTCTGCCAATAAAATTCAGTTACTGTATAAAAGCGCTGATAAGAGCATATATTAGATTCGTACTTATGATAACAATAAGACTCTCACCTCAATAGTTTCCCTAAAATAACGCCTTTGTATTGTGAAGTTTAGACATTCCTTTTTTTTTATTATTAGATTTCGAAAGATCGGTCACAATCGATAAGTTTAGAAAAATGTTATTCCTACAGCTTTTGATAAACAAAGTCCCCATCTGAGCTTACGGTACATGTCGATATAGGCTTTCGATGTTTTCAATTTTTCACTGATGCATGTGCTTGTTTTGGAAATATGACATTGAAATAGATATACTTGTTTTAAATAGAGATAAGATTGTCTGCGCATGATTGCCTGTTTTACTAAGTCTAAAGAGTTCATCAGGCGGATCTCATTTCCAAGAATGATGCTGAAAACACAATGATTAGTTTTCTTGGAGTATGAAATTATAGGGGAAAAGCAGTGCTGTGAGTATTTTTATTTGTTTGACTAATAAATTCATATAGCTCGCCTGCAATACGTTATTGCAGGCCTTTTTGCATACGAAGAGCTTCAGCACAAAAATGTATTTGCTACATTTTTAGTATTTAATCTTATGATAGAACTTAAAAGTGTTCATCACACTTTGAAGTTAGATCTATTTTACATTTCAAATTTTAATATTACGTATTGCGATATGGATCTAAATATGTTAAAATGCAGAGAAATGCATTTGAAAAAAAAAAACAGGTTTTACCCTTATTCTCAAATCTTGAAATAACCTTATGATGCATGTTGTGACATGACAAAGCTATTCAATCACAGAATTTTCCTTCGAGCAGAAAAATTTGAGCCTCAAACTCATGGACCGAAGAATCTCTATGAAAATCAGGACGGACGTTCTAACCTACCACCACCAGCTCCTATCATTATTTAGACGGTGGAAGTGAACTATTCTGAAAAAAAGAAGAGCGAAAGTTGCCTAGGAGTATAAAGGTTGATTAGCAGTGTTTAATTTGAATTAAGCAAAATGATGGCTTCCATCTTTACATGTCAGTGACTGTTTTTAAATTTATAGTCTTTGTGGATATCGTTAACAAAAGCTTTTACAGTGAATTTGAGGCCATTTACTCCGTGCCCACTATTTTAAAATTTGCCTACATGAAATGTGATTTGACTTGAAAATTTGTGTGCTTATTTTGGACTTGTTGACATGGATCTCAATGGGAAGCGTCATAACTTTATCATCGACTACATTGTTTTCGAATGCATATACATGTACTAGGTACTTAATGATAGCTTGATAAATCGTTGTAGTTTTGATTATCAAATGTTTTCTGACATGACACAAGAAAAGGACACACACACACACTTTGTCTCTTTCTCTATATCTCTTCTTTCCATCCCCTCGCGCTATTTCTTTGTTCCTACTCCCTTCCTCACCGCCTCTCTCTCTCTACCTGTCTCTTTCTTTCTCCGTCTAATCTGCCTGCAAGTTTTTCTAGCTATATTTTTTTTCTTTTTGTCTACTTTTTCCTACCCTCTCCCTTCAACCTCTCTCTGACTATCTATTTCTCTCTCTCTCTCTCTCTCTCTCTCTCTCTCTCTCTCTCTCTCTCTCTCTCTCTCTCTCTCTCTCTCTCTCTCTCTCTCTCTCTCTCTCTCTCTCTCTCTTATTTGAACATTATAATTATCATTTTTTTGATAAAAATTTGTTGAATTTTTGCAAGACATTAACAGAATCATTAGGATGGATATCTCTCGATTTTACGGACATTTAATTTCTCATTTAATCAAACTTTATATGCCACTTCGTAATGAATATTCTTTTATCTAACGACAATTTGCAACCAACACTTTTGTGGTACAGGTCAGTTAAGATTGCCTTCATTTAGATTTTATGCCTATGCAACTCAAAATATGCTTTGGCATAGTTTTCTGGAATTCCCTACCTCCAACTTTTTCCAGTAATTGTGTTGCTTTTAAAATCTTACAACTTTTACATGTAGTTTATTATTGAAAGCATACCTCTTTTAAAAACTTGTATTAGCTGCTGATTTTAAATACCACTATTTTTTTTTTTTTTTTTTTTTTTGAGGATTGTTTAATTTTCAATATTTCGACGTGGCTAGTCATCAATTACTTGAAAAGGTTAAAAGTTAATTTTTCCAGATTCTGTATACTATCATGCTTATATTCCCTTAGGCAGATTTCCATAATAATATGAGTTATAAAATTGCTGAAACAGATTGTTCACTCTAGGAGTATAAGTCATTTAGTAAAATTATTTGTGCGCTAATCTTTCAAAATGCTTTTTTAATGTTTTGACAATGCTTGCATTTTTCATTTCATTTTATTTATTAATTTATTTTTTGTGCTAATAATTATAAAATCACCAAAACTACTATGTTTCATAATGCATCAATCTTTCAAATGTTAATCTTTGATAAGTGCTACATTTTCACAATGTTTAAATATTACAATTTTTGTTAACACAAATAAAAAAGACCTTTAGTTCTTTTACTACTTTTACATCATCATAATCATCTTTTTCTTGGCCTTCATCATCATCTCCTTCTTCCTCTTCTTCTTCTTCATCTTCTTCTTCTTCTTCTTCTTCTTCTTCTTCTTCTTCTTCTTCTTCTTCTTCTTCTTCTTCTTCTTCTTCTTCTTCTTCTTCTTCTTCTTCTTCTTCTTCTCCTTCTTCTTCTTCTTCTTCTTCTTCTTCTTCTTCTTCTTCTTCTTCTTCTTCTTCTTCTTCTTCTTCTTCTTCTTCTTCTTCTTCTTCTTCTTCTTCTTCTTCTTCTTCTTCTTCTTCGGGATAGGGGAAGGGTGCAGATTATCTTTCTATTTATCAATTCATCTATCCATATGTCTCCACTTTATATTCAACTCTCTTTGTTAGCGTATTTTTCCATCAATATGACTATCTTTTCACCTACGTATTAATCTGTTTATCTATTTATATATCCATTTTCCTATCAATCAATCGATCTTTTTACTTTTCAATCTTTCTATCTGTCTCTCTGTCTATTTTTCTACCTATCTATCCATCTACCAATCTATCTCCTACATAAATACATATCTTATTATTTATCTATCCAACTATCTATCAATCTGTATATGTCTGTCCCTCTATCTTTCTATATATTTTTTTTTTCACCTTAATGTTCCTGCCAAATCGAAAAGCAATTTCTTTGACGGTTTACATGCATTTCTATCACGTACTTAGCATGTATATGCAGCAGATCAACATATTACCAATGATTTCAATGCTATCAGATTGTTGAA
Source organism: Elysia crispata (assembly GCA_033675545.1). Lineage (NCBI taxonomy): Eukaryota > Metazoa > Mollusca > Gastropoda > Plakobranchidae > Elysia > Elysia crispata. Next base: position 1,011,307 of record JAWDGP010007701.1, on the reverse strand, counting down.
ATAGGAAAGCACTTGTGTAGAAATTAAAACGAGCACAGTGGCTTATTGGTACTGAAGACAAACTAAGACAAGTACCTTTGTAATGACATGAAGCTGTGTCTTTATTTTTAAAGTCATTTAGTCAATTTTGTTCAATGGTTCAAAGCAATGCAAGTACAATAATATTATTTACAATAAAGCGATATCGATGTGATCTCTTGCACACAAACACTTTATATGACGAATTATTTTATTTACAAACAACACCCATAACAGTAGCAGGAAAAGATCTTAATGTAGAAAAATATCCAAGTCAGAGCCAAAATCTGTATTTCCTTTGAACAAAAAAAAAAAAAAAAAAATATATATATATATATATATATATATTGTTAAGTATTTTCTGCCCACTTAGCAAAATAGTCGGTCACACATAAACAAAACAGTACAATAAATCTAGGGCACGTCAATTCATATGAATCATCAAAAAGATATGTAATTCAAGATTCTTTGCGGAAATCATACATTATGTTTATATAAACTTTGGATTTTATTGTGTAATTTTGTGAAATCATTGCATCAAAATCATGTCCTGAAATGAAATCTGATGGTTTTCTCAGTAAAATTTCACAAATTTGTAATATCACTTGTAAAGTTTTGAATAATGAAACATAAGAACTCCAACCAATATCAAGTCAGCTATTTTTCTTTCTGCCTGGAAACCAAACATTTCATAGCAGTCTATTGAATTTACCAAATTGAGTTACCTAGTATGTCAAACAAATTTTAATTCTCTTTCAAATAAAAGTATCAATTAGAAGTTCTTTTGCTTAAAAAGCTGGTATTTTTAAGCTGAAAAAAATACAGAACTACTGTTTCGTGAACATGTTTTCAGACAGAAAATAACTTCTATAACATGGTTTTTGTATAATTTGATTTTAATTCAATATATTAACACATTCTAGTGTTAGCATCTGCATCCATATTATCTTTGAAGTACAGGTACAGTAGTCTACACAGATTGGCAAATATAATAATTATAAAAAGAAGAAGAAGAAGAAGAAGAAGAAGAAGAAGAAGAAGAAGAAGAAGAAGAAGAAGAAGAAGAAGAAGAAGAAGAAGAAGAAGAAGAAGAAGAAGAAGAACAGCAACAACAACAACAACAATAATAATGAAAAAAATACACATTATAATAATAATAAAAATAACCAGAACAACAAAAATGTAAAAATGAAACAGAAGTAGAAGAGTAAAAAAAAAAAAAAAAAACGAGAACGAGAAGTAGAGGACATGAAAAAGAAAAATATGAACTACATTATTGACAGCAACAAAAATAATCATTAAATGCATATGATGCTGAAATATTGATTTTTAAGGAAAGATACTTGTTCCCTTCTTATTTACAGTATAGCATCGAAAATGAGAGGCTATGTATGTTGTTGTTGTTTGATTAATTTTTTTTAATGTGACTTCAATATGGAGTAAGACCAAGTGCTCCACATGATTTTCAATATATAGGCAAGTCTACATTCTTCATCTTGATGCCCTATTCTCTATGCTCTGATTTAAGGAATCTTAATAGTATTTGTTTACGTATTGTCTTTTTAAAAATGTTAAAACATTTACACGAGGTCTTTGAAAAGCATTGAAATCCAATTTTTTAAGTTCGGTTTTTTTTTCTTTTTCAAGAAGTTGATAATAATAAATGTCAAAGTAACATTTAGCGCTGAGAATCTAGAGATCAAAATATTGCTATTTTGCCTGTTTATTTACAAAACTGTTCAAAATATCTATGTTTTAAGTAATTGAATATTTTTCCACATTAAAACATGTGGACAGTTTATTATACTTTATAAAAACACATGATTTATACATTTTCATGAAAATAGGTGATGTTCCTTGAATCAGAATCGATTTTGAAGAAAAAAAAAAAAAAAAAAAACAATGAGCAATGTATGAATGAGAAAAGATCATAATGAGTGAGAAAGTTTCTCATGAGATTCACTGAGCCAACGTTTTTTGCAGTGTTTTGTTTAGTCTCCATACTTTTTTTTCTTTTGTACATCATAATAGATCGCCTCCAATATCTTTGAGAGCGTCAAAATTTGTTTCCTCATATAAAAAAAACAGCCGATAATAAATAAGTATATAAGAAGAAAAGCAGATCATTCATGGGAGTTATAGAGTATGAGCGTAGAAATTAGACATTAAAAATATCAATGATTTTAACTAGACATTCTGAATGTGTATACAGTTTTTAACAATATCATAATTTTAAGACAGCAAACAATCCCATGAGTTAGACATTTGTCAGAAAAAAAAGTTGGAATTTTCGAATCATCATAATTCTTAGCTCCAGTTTATTTTTGTTGTTCTTGTTAGCATTTAGGGTTGGATCATAAAGGACTTTCTCACATTTACATGTTAAAATGCCTAAAAATTCTTTGGACGAAACTATTTCCTACACAATGTTTCACTTCTAACACTTCTACTTGCCTTTCTTTTTCAGGACAAAGTTCACACGAAACAAATAAGATTTAAAATAAAAAAATGTTTGAAATTATCTTGTGTTGTTTTTTGAAAATTACACTAATGCATGAATATCTGATTTATTTTTCTTAGCAAATGTAAGACTTTGATTAAAAATTTATTGTTTTCTTTGGGACTTAATTAGACTAGCACAACATAGATAATTTTACGGCCACAAAATGATCAGTTGGCCTAAAGTTTGAAGAAGAATAGGAAAGTATTTCAAGCCTTGAAAACCATTTTTCTAAAATTCAAATCATAAGAGTGACAAATAATGCAGGCATCTAGATTTCAAAATAATTTTAAAAAGATCAGTTCATGAATTTGTGTGCATTGCTTTGCGTAAGAACATGTAGATTGCAGCGTTCATTTCTATGCTGATTGTGATGAAAGTTTAAAGAAAATTACAATCAGTCTATTTTCAGAAAGTCGAAAATATTTTTTTTAAAAATACACGAAAAAATAGACGGATGAATATAGGTTTCAGATAAGAAAAAAAAAAATTACACTGGAAACACGCAATGTGCAGATGTGACTCTTTTCTTACAAATCAAAACAGCAAGAATGATCTGCATGTATCAAAATAAAAGAAACAAGTCTCAGTACCATAATGGTTATCTAGAGGCCTGTTGAAAAAAAAATAAAGAAAGCTGGGACGAGATAAGTTGATTCCTTAACTAGTTTGTTTGAGGCATGGTGAGACAGCTTGCTTAAAAAAGAAAAGAAAAAATATTATTTTACAAAGGTGTAAAAAAAAGTAGAGAAAAAATTAGGAGATGAGAATCCACATGCATTACATAAATTCTTTTAAAGCAAAATTTAACAATTCCAAGATATAGGCATTATTTAAACAATAGACATAGAAATTTCATATGCAAATGTGTGACACCATAACCTTTGGACAAAGCTGAATATACAATGTCATCTTGCATTTATATACATTTACAGGCTTGAAAGAGTTACCAATCCTGCTATTTGTAGCATAAAAAATTCGGCAAAACTTAAAATTTCAACCCAACTTTTTTGTTGTTAAATTTTATTTCACTCTGGATCTATTTTTTGGTCATTTTATTTAGACAAATAAAAAGTAGAAACAATAGAAATCCAAAGCATATGACTAGAATATATGTACAGAAAGGATCACAACAGCTATTCACAGTTTGATTGAAACTTCTAAATAGTCTGAATTGATGCTTATTATAAATTTTAAAAAAATGTTTAAGCTTCTCCTTTAGCATTGGACCCATTACCTCACTACTAAAGAGGCTGCTATGTACAGCTATTAAAAACCTTACTGAAAACTTTTGTCTACTCTCTACTGAAACATTAGAAAAGTGTAAAATTACACCAGAAGTGTACGAGATATTGATAAAGCTTGCATTGATCGGAATAATTTTCATGGCATATATATAATTATATATATATAAAAAAATTAAAGCATGTTTAGAAATTCAGATGATGCACATGTTTGATTTCAACCAAAAAATGTGTAAATTTTCCATTCATTCAAAAACTTGCCTTCTTTCTCATTTTTCACAACATTCACACTAATCAGTGGATAAATTCATACATATATATTTGAAAGTAAAAAAAAAAACCTATTGTATTTCGGTAATTTCTTTTTGTTTATTTTAACACTGAAGTTTTTTAATTTGTATTTACAACATACTGCAGGACAGTTTTGAGTGACAAAGAATGAAACAAATGCATATTGGTCTATTATGGAGAATAATATATGTGTTTTTTTATCTGAATTTTTGCATACAAATCTAAATTTATAATTATATAGCTTCAAAATTTAATTTTTAGTCAAAATGGAATTTGAAAGTCTGTTTTACTTAACATTAATGGTTTTATAATTAGCCAGCCAAAAAAATATACTAACAAAGACTAACAATTGTTAAAAAAGGTAAACTTTCACTCAAAATGGTCTTCGAAATACTTTAAAATTTAAGTCATCTAGGCAGAGGTCTCAATCTGCAGGCTTCTTTAAAAGAAAAAAAAATTTTAAAATTGTGCAAGATATAATAAATTGTACAAAGATATGCTTAGTTATTGGTTTTCTATTGTACTTCTTAAAACAATTTGAATTGACTCCTCATACAACAAATTTAAACTTAAAAACAATTGTTCATATATCATTGCAGTCAAACAATTGGCTCTATGGATTACAACAATTGCTGGTAGATTAGACTATTTGAATTTTTAGGGTCAATTCTTATTACTGCCTCTTTTTGGGGAGTAAATGTTTTGTTTGTGCAGGTTACTTGTTTTTCTTTCCATCCATGCAATATTAACTTAAAAGTACCATCACATTCCATACAAAACATTGATACAACAGCCTGCATTATTGTAATATGGGGGTAATTTAAAAATTGATGATATCAGGAATGATGAGATCTATAATGACAGCAATATAGAATAATTCTTCACTTTGAGAAGAAAATTTGTGTTCTCATAAGAAAAAGAATTAATTTTAAAGAATAGAAATGTAAACCTTCATTGAAAACATAACTTTTGCTTTTCTCAAAATTACTAAAAGCATCAGAAGTAAACTTAAAAAGATATGAGGTGCACCACAAAGAATTTACACTACTCTGTAAAATCATTCAAAAATAAAAATAAAGTTTGCATAGAGAAAAAAAAATTGAATGTAGCATTAACGATAATAATCATGATGCAGCTTTGCATATTGACATGAAAGCATACTAGTGCAATAGATTAGCTGACACTGCAAAGAAAAGTATATAAAAACTGCCAGGAATGTATAGCAGAGTGGTAGGCCATTTTGGGGGGGGGGAAATATTTTTTTATCTTAAAGTGTCTCAAAACTTTTGTTTAGGACATAAAAAAAGCAAAGTAAGAAAAATAAATTGACTATCATGTTTTCGAAAGTAATGTTCAGCTGTTGATTGGAGGAATTTCTTATCCTGATTCAATGATGTTCGCCCTCAGATGGGTAGGAGAACTGAAACAAAGTTCACAAGCCATGTGCAAATTCCTAATTTACATGTTTTTTTAATCTTATTTCAGTGTAATTTATTTTTTTTAAATTATACATAATAATTTATTCATGAAACCTATCAGGATAGACTAAAGACTGATACAGGAGGACTTTGAATTGAGGTATGAATCATCCATTTGTGTCAGTCAAACATAATTATGGAGTGATTCACTATAGCAGGATTAAAAAATAACTCATTTCATTAGAAATGTTAGCAGGATTAAAAAAAAACTATTGTAGTAAATGTTTTGAATAAACCTAGTTTTAAAAGGGAAAGGTTGAGACACTTTGACAGAGGAAAGGTACACTGAACTTCAGAATCTCATCAAATTGCAGTCCATATTCATGACAAATTTACACAATTTATCAGCCTTGTTAGACAAAGCATTGTCCACAAACAATTAATTTACACAGGAATGTTTTTTTTCCTGTACAACGCAGTGAATCAATGGATTTGGTTTTATGCAGAATGCAAATAAACTTTCACTGCGTAGTGGTAAATGCCTTATTTGTGTTTGATTTGCATTCCTATCAGTTTGATTTCTCCAGTAATTGCAACAGTAACAAGATACAAACTATAGATTACATCTTGAAATTTTCTTTGGAACAGGATTTTATGGAACTCAGCAAACAAAAGTATCTTTCCTTAGCTTCAGGTGTTCTCGTTCAATTTATGTGTCGTTTATACTAGTGCAAGGGCTTTGGGGGTATGTACACATATTTTTCAACATTTCCAATTCAGTGATAACTCAAAATCATTTTTAAATGCCATTAAACCTGGTGCATTTGAATGCTTCAAAGTAAATTGAAATGTAAGGAGCAAGATCAAAAAGATGCAATAAAACTAAACAGCCAGTTCCATGAACAACATATAAAAAAATTTAAATGCACAGTCTTTCATGAAGCCTGGATAGCTCAGAAATTTGTGTTTTGAAAATGCCATTTAAAACAGAAAATTTCTTTGCAGCATCTTTCCTTTTTTTAACTCTTCTTCTGACCTTTCAATTGCAATGTTAATCTTCACCATGGCCTGCAGGAAAATTGACACCATAGCTCTCATTTCTTTTCGTCAGGATTCTTTGTGATTCAGTTCCACTCATTAAGTCTTGACTGATGCAAGAAAGTGGCTACTTGCTCGGGACGATTCTTTAACCTGGTCTCCAAACACCATCTCAGTGTAAGGATTTGTGGCCCGAGTCTCTCTCTCATTGACAAGACCTGAGCATAGTTTCTCAAGCAATTGTTTTTCTGCTTCCACTGCCTTGGAGTGCAGCTGGGGGTCACTCCCATCAACACCACTGCCATTTCCGCTGTCACCTGACATGTTATCTGGTGGTATGAATGGCATATGGCCTTGGAGCTCAAGGTTGGTCGACTTGGGCCTAGGTCTAAATCTACAGACTATGGCCTTCTTGTGGCGTCGTCTCAAGATGTAGAAGACCAAAAGCAGTACAGCAATTGCCAAGAGGAAAACTAGGATGCCCAGAATAGAGAATCCTATCACATTCGCATCCACTTTACTGCCACTGCTAACTGTCTTGTCTTGTTGTGATAATACAGGCAGTTCTGAAAGTAAAACATTCATTATTACAGATAGAGTGAAGTACCTTGATTAAATGTCTGTAAACATACAGAGCATGATTCAAACGCTATTTAAAAGCAACAAACTGAAAACTTACAGGCTGAAGGAAAAGATTCTAATAAGCATAGAATTTGATAATTTTTTATTTACCAAAGTCTAAAACTTACCTGTCTGATTTTTTAATCTCTCTCCACTATCCTTTCTCTTTTTGTGATCTTGTAACATCGAAATATCTGAAATACAAACGTAGTGTTAGATCTGTATTGTGTATGTGTGGACAATTGATTGTTAATATAATTATTGCATAAGGCCACTATGCCACAAAAAGATCTATCTACAGAATAAAAGTAGTCTTTCTAATAAAAGATAGAATTTTACAAGTGCACACTAAAATGTTTCGGGCGTCTGAAAATTCCTAATTGTCTTGCAACATTTTATGTAAGGGCTCATATATTATAAACTTACAGAAAGTGAAAGCATTGTCTGCCATGCTCAGAAAAAAAAAATTTCCATTCCTTTTATTTTAATGACAGGAATCAGCTGCGAATGCGGCAATGGCAATGGTGATATATTGATTATGGTTGTGACAATATCATCAGCTACTAAAGTATTAAAATTGTCAGATAAAAGATAATCGTAACAGAAGCTTACCATAGCATTCTGGACAACAGTGACCTTTCCTGAGGACCATAATGGCGCAATGCAAAGCAGGGCACGCCAAGGGGAAGCACTGAAATTTCCCATTGACACAGATGCATTGAGTGCAGTTATCTCCCTGCCATTGTTCGCCTTCCTCATATGTTGCTCCATTGTATACACACACCTCCAATCTCCGTGATTCTGTTGTAGAGCATCATCACACAACAATTAGATATGAAAGTTTCTTTCTTTACAATTTTTTTTTATTTTTACTGACATCATTTTGAGAAATTATAGAAGAAGAAAAAAGAGGAGAAGAAAAGGAAGGAATTCGGTTAGCGAAAATCCTTCTTATAGGGTCTAAACAGTAATATAAATTTTTAAATATTGATATTTTTTGTATGTGGTATGACTCCTCTTTCACTTTAATATTTTGAGTCTTATAAACAATTTAAGCCTGTTTTACCTTGCTAAGATAGAAAATAGTATTACAGTCTCAGTAATGATAAAAGTTTGAAAAAAAAGGAGGAAACACTTCAAGTCCTTTTACTAGTGCATTTCGGTGGGGTATGGTAAAATTAAGAGGGAAAAAACAATAAAAAGTTTATTGGAATTCTGTATGACTTTTAGGAAAAAAAAATAAACTGTAATATTGGTTTTTTTTTTTGTTTTTTTTTTTGTTTTTTTTTGTTGTTTTTTTCAGCTTGCTTAAATCATCATTTAAAACAATAAATTTAATATTAAAAGACCACTACTTTCAAAAAAATTAGGACACAGTCATTAAACTTTTATGTATCGTGATAGCTTGTACAATTGTTTTTTCAAAAACAAATTAATTCTCCTAATCCGTCGTTGTTTGTCCTCTTTTAGTCAATGTTTGCAAAAAAAAACTTTAACTTTATGCACCAATTTTTTTTTGTTTTATTTAAAATTTTTAAAAAAAATGATAAGGAAAGTGTTTGCTTCAACAAGAAAGATCTCATTTAGTTGCTTATCGTCTAAATTGCTTCCCTTACCAGCACAAACAGGGCAACATTGGCCCTTTTTGAGAATGGTTCTGTTACAGTTGACTGGTGGGCACATTTGGTTAAAGCATTGGATTTGCCCATTCTGGCAAGCGCAACTCTGACAAGGTGTGGGTTGCCAGATTTCTCCATGCTTGTAAAACATGCCAGTGGTGCTCTTGCAGTGGCGAGGGAAAGTAGCTGGTAAGGGTGGTCCAATATCACCCTCTGTACCAAGGAAAGATATTGAAGAATTAACCTAAAGTACTTTTTTTTGCACTTTCTATGAAGTTTCTTGGTTCAAATGTTAATGTATTTTGATATTAATATCTTCCCTCTTTGTTATATCTTTTTTTTTTATAAAGGCGAAAAGGATATTATAATTTGATTGGTCACAAGATATAGTTTTGACTACTGAGTTTTACAAGTTTAAATTTTATTTAGTTTACACTGGCAAAAGTTTTGTGCTTCACGCAATGGGGGTATTGAATAAAATCAGATTAAATAAGCAAGTCATAAATGGCAATACTTTTTTTTCAAGAAAAGTCAACATTGCCCTTATTCCTACCTTTGCAGGTGGCGCAACAGCTTCCTTCAGGTCTGACTGGGTGATGACACAGTACAGGAGGGCAAGATGGGGTCTGGCACAAGATAGCACCACCGTGGCACACACACTGGGTACAGTCGTCCAGATTCCAGGTCTCGCCTTCTACATAGTATCGGCCTTGAGAGGACTGGCACAGCTCTTGGTCTCCTTGAGGAGAGACCACACTCAATCCTGGCAGGCACAAGTCAAGATTTAAAATCTTTAAAAGCAAGGGAAAGAGGTCTTTGTATTGATTTAAATAAAATTTCTATCACTGTCCAAAACGAAACAAATCCTTTTGAATCCAAATGTCCAGTAAACAATTAATATGAAAAAAAAAGTTAAAAACTAAGCATGTAACAACTTCATGTCTCGAATTCAACCTTTATTCGACATGCAATACAATAAATATAACGTAAAAAAATACATAAATAACTGCATATATATCTTGTCAAACCCTACCGTCCTTTCCCTCACACGCATGACAAAAAATATGCACTAACTGATTCACTGCAGCTCTGAAATCAGGTACTTTATCTGCCAAAACATAACACATACCAGGACAAGTAGGACAACAGTCCCCAGTCCTGAACACTGGGTTTGAGCAGTGCGGAGATGGACAGGCGATAAGAGAACACATCTCGACACCGTTGTGGCAGTAACAGACTCGGCAACCATCATTCCATGATTCTCCATCATCATGGTGTGCTCCAGCTTGAGACATGCAAGACTTGCCGGCTTCGTTGATTGACATGGGAGGGTAAGTCAAGCTTGGTGATGGGGCATCTAAAGAGAAAGAGAGACAGAGAAAGAAAGAAAGAAAGCGATATGATAATAGTGATTAGTTTGAATGTATTTGGTAAAAGAAATAAACCTAGTCAACAACAGACATTAAGACTAGAATCTGTCGAGCTGTCAGACTCCTAAGAACTTGAGGGAGATAAACAAGACAAAGTAGGACTGCCTGATTGCTTTCAGTTATTCTGTTCGAATCAAAGTTATTATGTTCTGAGGTTTTTATTATTATTATTATTATTATTTTTATTATTATTATTATTATTATTATTATTATTATTATTATTATTATTATTATTATTATTATTATTGTTGTTGTTGTTGTTGTTGTTGTTGTTGTTGTTGTTGTTGTTGTTGTTGCTGTTGCTGTTATTGTTGTTGTTACTATTATTATTATTTTTATTATTATCAAATGATCAATCTGGCATCCTATAAATCTATTAAGCAACAAGCAACAGTATCTTGCTCAATTAAAGTAACATATTTACATTACCTTTACACTTGCACAGTTCACAGCCCTCGTCATTGCTGACATATCCATGGAGGCAAGTCTTGGTGCAAGCAGCTTGTGGACAACGGTTACACTTGCACTTGGTGCAACCATCAGCAGAGCGCTGGAAGCCGTACTCACACTTCTTGGCACAGTCCTCTTCCTTCATGGGACACCCAGGATCGAAAACACCAGGTCCATCATTGCATTTGCACAAAAGGCGACCCTCCACATCAGACTGAAAGCCATGGGGGCAGTCCAAATCACAAGTCTCTGCGGAAAAGAGTGGACAGGTAATGAATGATTGCGGTTAATAATGCAAATCTTGATTTATAGAGTTTTTGAAGGCTGGCAAGATGGCAAAGTATACTTTGCAGCACGAACTACAAGTTAAAAAACGTAGTTAGGAATTATTTTTTCTTAAAATCACTTGGCTTGTCTGTTTTTTTCTAGTAACGTTATGTTTCATAGTTCTGGAGATTAAATTAATGCGGCTAGAGATATAGATATTTTGATACAGATTGGATTTTCTCTTTCAAATCATTAAATATGCGACAGGCTGGTGAGGTGATCATCTCTAAGGAAAACAAGAATCACCTTCTTTGCAACGACACAAGGAACACCCGTCCTCCCCAATATCCAGGCCGAGAGGGCACGAGAGGTCACATTTGTCCAGACCCGGGCATAACCGAGACATGGCCACACTTTCCTCTGTTGACAAAGGGGTCAAGATTTTCAAGGATGAAAAAGTGTATTTCTAAATTGGAGGTATCAGTAAAGTGTCCAAATTGAACTTTATAAATTGGCAATGTTCGGGAAGTTTGGTTTTACTAAAATGGGTAGGATTATGAGACACTGTCGACATACAATAAGAATAATTTAAAAATTAATAAACAAAGACGGTAAAAGGGGAGTTATTTTAACTGAACACATTATAATGTGGAAAATGTGAGTAACTGCTTGGCCCATAAAAAGAGGGTAGGTGATTGTCGATTTCTTTTAACACAATCTCATAGCATCTGCGTAAAGTCGCCATTCCTCTCACCTGGACAAACGAGGCAGCATTGGCCTGGCACCTTCACCGGATCCTTGCATGGCACAGCACAGCTTTCTGCCTGGCACTGCGCATGTCCGTCTTTGCAAATGCATGTTGTACAGTCGTCTTCCCGCCAAACATCGGCATCATTATACAATTCGCCTGAATCGGATACACACCCTGAAGACATTGAAAAAATGGTTAAAGCAACCATTAAGCATCGCTCACTTCAAAATAAAAAGTGACTTCAGAAATCATTTTCATCTGCATTCATTTCAATGATTCTTTCTTCAGACATAATATACTAAATTTTTTCGTCCCAATCATTTGCAAAGAAAAAAACCAACAAAAAAAAATAGCTGAGCATTTCGTCAAGAAGACTTTTTCCTTCATGTTACTTCAACAGTTTCCAATAAGCCACATAGTCCTATAATACCTCAAAAGAAGTAAAACCAATTTTTCCCTTTACTATGTTGCAGTTTGCGTTTATTAGATCTAAATGATCTTCTCCTACAAATCGTACTAGAAGTTATTTCAAATGGTTTTACGCTTTTTTCTCTTTTTTTTTTTTTTTTCGTTTAATGTGTCTTCTACAATCGCACCCAAATGTCTATGACACAGTCGGTTGGATGAAAATCTAGCGAAATCTAAATAAAACGAAATCAAAACATATTCTTCGATAGTTTCTCACCTCTACAGACAGGACAGCACTCTCCATCAGGTATGACCATCCAGGTGCAGGAGGGACTCTTGCAAGACTTATCCTTGCAGCGGTTAAGTCCATCTCGACACTCACAGGTCTTGCATTTATCAATGTCCCAGGTCTCACCGTTTCTCAGCTCCTTGCCATTGTAGCTGCAGGTGAGGCCACTCGCTGAACATAAAAGAAGCGATGTATTTACTTAACATTAAAGCACACAAAGAAAGGTTTAGTATTTACAGGTAAAAGCCATTATCAAATTATCATGAAAGGTCGCGAATAAGAACAGTTAGCTGCTTTTGTTAACTCCAAAATAATCTATTTATAGATCCTCCTAAACATGCATTATCATGTTGGTTTAAAAAAAAAATGGGAAGCCATGAATTTCAGCAAATTTACTCACTTGCGGGAATTTCTAATCTTCTAATCAAGTTTAACGTTAAAAGGGATTTTTAAATGGATTAGCAAATTAAAGAATTTCAAAATTATCTGATTTCTCTTCTATAGCATATTCACTTTTTCGATGCCGTAAACTAACGGAAAAAAATCCAGAAATAGTAATGATAAAGTTTTATCTCAATTAATTAATATTTGTATGAAAATTTCTATTGAATATGTGTTGATGTGTACAATAGCATCTTGCGCTATTTTAGTCTAGAGTTTGTTCTAATAAATTAGTAGGAAGCTCTTCAAGGATCATTGGGTGAAAAAATGCTTCCCCAACCAGATTCGAGAAATAAGATTACTATACCGATACCAATGTTATAGCTTACTGAGGTATATTCTGATTTTGCCTGTAGAAACGTATCCAAGGGTTAACCTGACGAAATTATTATTCCTTCACTGGAACAGTTTCTTTTTTTTTTTTTAAATGGCTGAATCGGCCGAAAGGACTGGTTGGGTGTATACAAAAGAGAGCGAGAGAGATTGAGTGAGACAGACAGGTAGACAAAGATAGAGAAAAGTAAAAAATGAATCCTAATCAGATGTACCGCACAAAAGACATGGTGGTGTGAACAATACTAGGAAGGCTGTAGAATTAAGACGTCTTGAAAAAAAAAAAGGAGACCTGAAAAGAAAGGGCAGCATTAGGCTTAAGTGCGTACTAAGGGATGCTCGGGTATATAGACATGACACGACAAGTGTTTGCGATTCGCAACAATTTGGTACGGGACATTCCCAAGCGGCCAGTCGAAGCGATCGTGAGTTCAAGCACTCGACTCGGTAAAACGAGCCCCCATGCGTGGATTGGTTTAGGTCGCTTATTTGACATTATCGGGTGTGTTTAGCAGCCCTTCGTCGGCTGCAGAGCAGAGCAGTTGGGTAAATAGCTGTCTACTTGTACGGCAGTAGGGTAAATAATGGACCTCTGAAACAGACTCTGGATGATCCGGTGTCAAATTACTTAACTGAGATGTTTAGAGAAGGTAAACAATGTCTACTGGCAAATGACTAGAGCTAGATCTAAGCTGGTTACTAGTAATTGGTACAGCTGTTTCTAGAATAACATCGCCATGTTGGGTTTGTTCTTCCTTGTGTTGATTTTTCTGCTTCCTAATGATGTAGTTCAGTCTAATTGATTTGATTGACAACAGTAGAAAAAATCAAAGTTTGTGAAAGTTAACTATGCGTTTGTTAATCCATTGGAAAGTTTTCACACAAGCTAGTCTTCTATTCAATGGTAAAAGCAGACATCGGCACACTTAGAAAGAACCATTAATTAGCGTGTTTACAATAACTACTTTTAGGAAGAGGAAGGAGGAGCAGGAGAAGAGAAAACAGAACACAAGGCAGATATGACTAAGCTCAAGCAAAAGAGTTCTCATTTATATTATTTTGAGCGTTGACATAAAAATTTATAAAAAAAAGAATTTTAATCGGTAGTCCTCTGGAAGCAAATAAAACAGTACAAAAAGCGACTTCAACTGATATTTTGTAAGATAATAACTTTTAGGGAATTTCTTATCTCTTTTCATTCGTGACCTTTTATGAATACGTATTGGCTAATATAGGATAAACAGAACAAAAACTGAGAGCAAAAAAAAATATTGCATGGGAATTGGTAATTTTTTTTTTTTTTTTAGGCAATAATAAAACAAACTCAAAAAGACCGTTATAACATAAATCTAGAATATCTATCCTCGTCTTATTCAGAGGGAAATGAAGCGGAAAAAAAATAAAAATTTAGATGAGTTTGCTCACTCTGATGTCGACGAGTATTTGTCCCTTCTTTACAAAGAGAATTGAAAAAAAGATTGAGATTTTACAAAACCATTCTATTTGCTTTCTTTTAAGTATGTATCTTAGACGCAATTTAATACGATCTTGTTGATGGCAATTAAGTAGATGTCGTGTATCGAGCCATTTATCACTACTATTATATAATAATTTCACGGCGAACTTTGCCTTGGTTTTCTAGGTCAACGCTAGAATCGCACTGATGCTAAAGGAATGTTCGGATCGCACAAAAGAAAGTGATAGTCTTTATGGCCGACTAAAATAAACTTTTATGATTCATGACATTGTTGTTCTGCTCATGGTTGGTCTCAACCAAAAACAATGATATAATTGATAGCCTGCATTCCGCAGGTGCGGCTCGAAACTAGAATTCTCCACCTACTTCATAAAGCCACCCACGCCTCTCTCTCTCTCTCTCTCTATCTTTCCGTCTATCACATACTTTTTTCTTGAACCTTCTTTGCTAACAATGGATGGAACTTGATCACTAAGATCACTATCGAAACTTATGCCTGTTCAAGATGCCGAGTGGATCGTCGATAAAGGATCGGAGAATCCAACTAGTTTACCACCCATCTCGCACGTGCATTCACATCAGCGAGATGTTCCGTTTGTGAGTCAGTTGTGAGGATCCCTGTTGAGGCATGCCACGGGGCATGCCATAGGGGGTTTCCCTTATCTGACCCATCGCTCAATCAACTTTCAGCTGCTTGGGCGTGAGCGAGATTCCGAATTCCGCATCAGGGATTGGCAAACCATTTCAGTTTCTCTAGTCCTTCATGGCGCGTTGACCATGATGGATGAAGTATAGCAGAGCACCACTTCCGATGAATAGTTTTCCTTTTCAGGTAAGCAAATTTGTAGAGCTTAATGGGCTCTGAGTTACGTAATTTGGCGATCCCTCATGAAAATAATGCTGTAACTGTAACGTGAACGTGTCTTCGACACTGAGTAGTATAGAACGTGAGAATATGAGTCACTCGGACATGATAAACTTTGTGTATTTTAAATGTTGAAAATGAGAGGTCCACAATATTTTGAAATTTTTTCCCTTATCTTTCGATTAGAAATTAATTGTATAAATACTGAGAAATACTGCCACGATCCAAAATCTGAAGATGTCTCCACCTCCCCCTACTTCTCCACAACCCTCACTCCTTTCCATCACCGCCTCTCACTTGAATGTTTGTTATCATATCACCAATGTTATTTTCAGCCCCTTTTAAATGCTCGGATTTGATTCAAGCTGAAAACTTCCAAGACGAGAACATTGAAGTGTTCTTTGAAAACCCAAGGGATATTAGTTCCCATTATCTTTGAAAGCAATTCCCTCAGTTTCTAGCCTACGGCCGACATGGAACAAACGGGGGTTCAAACTCAGGGTAGCTAGGCAAGATGCCAGTTCAACAAGGATTACAGACGTCTGTGGGGGATGCGCTGCACTCTTATCTTGCTCATTAGGCAGCCAGTAGACAGGCCGACAGCGAGATGAAGGAGCCTGCTTGGGTGAGTCGCTGGCACTTTCTGTCTGGTCTAGTAGGAAAGCTTTCGCGTGACACCTGGGCATCTGTTGTTTTAACAGTTCATGCGGGGGCGGCAAGAAACTGGGGCACGGGCTAGGGGAAATCATACCACCGATTCTAATACTGAAGTCAAGTCGGCCCGGTACTTAGTGCTGCATCACCGTTCATCTATGAGTCAGATAGCCGGATAAATATCGCGGGAAAGTGGGAGAACACAAAAGGGTATGGTGAAGAATAGATTTCAAGGAGATGAAGGAATGCGGAAAATCCACGGGCGAATAGGAGCGTGAGTAATAAAAGAGCTTAGACGTGGTTCCTGAAAGACAAAAAAAAATGTGTTCGGTTTTATGTTTTTTCTTATTAAGGAATGGCATCTGAGGTGAGATGGTTGGGGAGGGAAGGAAATAAAGCGGTAGTTAGATAGGTGGATGAGAAAGAAGAAAGGCGGTATAAAAGAGACATAAATATGTGTGAATAGCAAGGAAAGGAAATCAAGAGAGAGAGAGAGAGAGAGAGAGAGAGAGAGAGAGAGAGAGAGAGAGAGAGACAGACAGAGAGAGAGAGAGAGACAGACAGACAGACAGACAGACAGAGACAGAAAAAAAGAAAGAGAGAGAAAAAGGTGTGAGAAAATGGAGGACTTGTAAAGATAACCTGAGTCACATATTAATTTCATACAAATAGCTTTTCATGTTTGAATCGTCACCTATGTATTTAAACTAAACATGGCAGTTATGGTGACCTACCAAAGACACCCAACAAGTCACTGCTATTTTTAATTTTTTTCTGTTAAGTTAAACAAACTCGAAATCTTACTTGCGTATCTTATTAAGAACTTATGTCGTATAAAAACTGTTACTAGTGCTAGTGAGCTTTTTTGGCTATGAGATCTACATTTAGGTTGGTGAAATCTAGCTTTTTTTTTTCTTTTTTTTTCTGTCAGAATGAGAAAACATGACCATAACTAGATGTTCTACATGGTTCTTTAATAACGGTGCAATCAAGATAAAAGTTCCGCAACTTACAGGATCAGAATAAAAAAGGAAGAAAGCAAAATTTTCTATATAGTTTCCCTATGTAATCTAAAACAGCCACATATATAAATCAACTTCCATAAAATACCGAAACGAGGTCACAAATTATTGCCTAAGGGTTAAGGTGAGAAATTAGGGCGGAGTAGGATCTACTTTATTGCGGCCACAAAAGAATCTTTCTCAGGAACGTCTTCAAAAATTGTTACGGTACAAGCGAAATACAATCAATCGCGAAGGGATTAGCATAGTTAGGAAAATATGGGCTTGAAAACACATTGTAAGAAATCTACTAACAGAGGGATTAAAACTATGCTCCCGAATTAAGACCAAAATTTTTTCTTTCGATTTTTCTTTTCTTTTCAAACAATCGAACGGCCCCGAGTTCAAAGATCTAAAGTAAGCTAGATCAAAATACTACCGTGGCTAAAATTACGCGGATCCGTGGTTATAAAGGTTTTTTTTTTGTTTTGTTTTGTTTTGTTTTTTTTTGGGGGGGAGGTTACCTTTTGTTTTTTAAATGCGGCAAAATAAACATAATAAAAAAGTGGCAATGCCATAAAAGAAATTTCCATAAGTCACGAGTCTCCATTCATTTTTATTAAGTCCAAAACACAGAAGCATCTCAGATTCAAATTTTATAATTTTGACGTGGTATGCCCTTTCTGACAATGAAATTTTCTAATAAAAAGAATAATAAATGCAGTCTCACACTGAGCTCATTTCCCACATCTTTGCTTTGAAAAAGACACAACGAGACAAGTGAAATGGAGTTTTATTATTGCGCTTTCATAAATAAAAAATCCTCCACAATCAAAAAAAATATAATGTACTCTTGGTTTTTCTGTCGTCGCAATCTACGAGGTCATCAAAGTGCCCACACTATCAGTAGCGTCTTTAGTAGCTTTATACAAACAGAAATTGGTCAGAAATTGACTTTATAGTATTTTTATGTCGCTAAAGGCGCCAGCGTGGGAAAACATCGGAATAAAGTCAGGTAAAACTTCCAATAAAATATGTCTGCCATCAACTTCACTGAGCATTAAAAGATGACAGTTGACTATCGGTAGCGGTAACCAAACCAGTTTGTTCAGCAGTTAAAGTAAAATGATATGTTTAAGCAAAAAGGTGTCTGGCTACAATAGACAGAAAGTAGGACATATTTTTACTATGAATGTTGCGTACTAAAAGCAGAATTATCTTCGGTCCCTCTTCATTGGACTTGGTGTAATCGCCTTATATCTCAATTTGTTTTTTTTTTCTTAACTTTCCTCAGCATTTTTTTTTTTGCGATCTGAAAACGTGAGATGCTCAGAAATGTTGTCCATCTCGGCTGAGTCATTGGTTTTAAATCTCTATTATATCACAAATGGCGAAGGTTTTTGCCTCTTGACGGAAATAAGAGAAAGAAAGAAAAGGCTGCCAAAATTAACTTATATCAGCGGTGCATGTGCAAAATGGTCCATTGCGAGGAGGTCGAAACACGGCCGCATCAACCCAAGATATCAAGAGAAAAAAGCCATACAATTACCTTTGCATAAGTGGCTATAAGACTTTTTCTATTTACTTATTAGAAAAGTTAGGGTAGAACAAAAAAAAAATTGAAAAACGTGAAGTCAATGAAATTAAAGGATCTCTTGTCAACTTAGCAAAGCTAATGAGAGGAAAATCACTATGAGACGGAAGAGGTGAACAATCCTGTTCAGGTTCGGGTATTTGACCTATTCTGTGATAGCCTCAATGTTAACGCTCAGTACGCGGGTGGCGCTTCTTTGCCGGGGAGTCAAATGATGCAATAATTTCACACAAAGAATGGTAAAAGGACAAGGTTTAATAGATAGTATCTTATTTGACTTTGAACTTGACCTTTGGCAACACGGGCCTAGCAGCATGACGATCAGGAATGGTAAACTGCGAATCTTGTTTTTTATGGCGGAAAATGCTCGCAGCTAAAAAGGAGCTGCCTGCGACTCCGATTACTTATGAAGCAATGTCAAGGTGCTCTCCCGGTATTTTTTCAACTGGACAGTGGCCAAGGATGGACAGCGATGAATGGGGATAATGGGACGCGGCTAGTGAGGAGATCGTGCCGAGACAACCAGCTGAAGAAACTGCGGCCCTGCCTGAAGCTGCAGGTGTCCGAAATAGAGATGTAGATCTAATCAAGATTGAGATTCTGGCGGAGGAATTTAGTGCCGCCATGATGATGGATACACACGGATTCCCTGCAGGAATCGGGTTAATTGTACATAGTTGTAAGAGAAAAGGGATGAGGGGGACGTGTTTATGAGCCATGGAATAATGTACGGCCCAGAGTGCTTGAGAAGGAATGAAGGGAGTGTGTGTAAGAGAGCTGGTCAGAAGTGTATCAGTAATCATACATACAGGCACAGAGATGATTGCATACTTTAGATGTGATAAAATATAATACAACTTCAGATATGAAAATTACATCACGTAGCTTAATGAGTTGGTAGATGCAGGTAAGCAGAATGACTGGATAAATATATTTGAGATCGACTATGTAAAGTTACCAATACAATAATAATTAAAATAAACAAGCAGCGCGTAAGTTATAAGATAGACAGGATAGAAAAGGATGAGGGATTCGAAGCGCCTTATAGTGTCACTGCATTTTTATTCGATCACTAGAATGAAAATGAAAGAAACAGTCGTACAGACAAACGGAATTACCCATGAATCATCTGACCGTGTTGAGTTTCAGTACGTATTAATTATCATGAAAGGCACAGACAAAAGTCACACTTGTCACAAAGGCTGACTCCACTAAGTGCTGGCTGAATCACTAGACGTAGTACATTATTTTGGCGCGTGATCATTGGTCATTGACCTCTTAGTTACATTTGGAAAATATGTGCTTTGAATATTTATATTTCAATTTCATTAGCTTTACTATCAGGAGTCAGGGTAACGTCAGACAATTCAAAGATTTAGAGACACAACCTGGAACATAAAAGATGAGTTGATGCTTTCTTTATAACAGCAATTTTTTTTTTTATTATCCCAGTGGTAGGTATGATAAACAAATTTAGGAAGAATATGAAGCTGAATGCACTTTCTTACTCGAAGTCTTCCTGGTGTTGCTTACAGTTAACCACTTGAGATCATTTAGAATTAAATAAGATCCTATTGACAAAAAAAGATCCCTTTTTTTTCTTGCTTAGCATGTGAAAGGTCAAAGAACACTGTAGGAACAATATTCGAAGGCATGTAGAGATTTTTAGGGTTTAACCAGAGAATTGTAAGAAGAAAAGAAATTGTTTGGGGGAAAAAGCATCTTGTGCTAATCATTATGTATTTTAGTTCAAACGGTTTTGGTTGTAAAGTGCGTTATTGGCGCCGAGGAAAATTACAGATTAACCTGTTTACGTGTTTAGTTAGTTGTTTTATTGATTTTTTCTTGTTTTTTTTTTTTTGTTTTTGTTTTGGTTTTGGTTTTTTTTGTTGTGGTTTTTTTGTTTAAGTGTGTGCGTGTAAAAAATAAAATAAAAGAATGATATGATGGGATTGCTCCTTCAATACCGCAGTTACTTTTCACACATAAAAAAATGATAAAGCTATCTACGGCTCTCTTGCTTCTTTGAAAGATATTCTTCTGTTATCATTCTACCGAAAGTTACTGCAATGCCCTTGTAGAGCTTTAAATACCTAAGTTTAATCAGACATTTCAATCAAACGCAAATTTCAGGGAATTTAAGCCATGACTAAGACTCCAAACTATTTCATTAATTTAGATCTTTTCACACATGCTCTGTCTGTCAAATCTAAATGTTGAACCAAACACCTGAAACATAATCTAAGTACCTGGTTTCTGATATTGGCAAGGTTGAAAGAGTTATGATCTAAAGATGGGCAAGTTAGCTACATTCCGTCAAATTAATGCAAATCACTGAGCTACTCAAGTAAAACAAACTTTAAAGCTTATAATTTTTTTAACAACTTAAAATGTTTTTAATATTATTATTATTATTATTATTATTATTATTATTATTATTATTATTATTATTATTATTATTATTATTATTATTATTATTATTATTATTATTATTATTATTACTACTACTAAAATCATACAGTATTGATTAGCATAATATTTTTAATTCACGTAAGAAAAAATTTTGTTTTGTTGAGGACACTACATGTGCGCATCTCTAATCTTAAAAAAAGAAGACAGAATATTTTCTATGTGATCAAAAAGTCAACGATGATCTTCAACTGCCTTTAATATCCTCAGAAACAAAAATCATCGTTATCGGTTCAATTGCCATGCCATTATTATTTCATCTAAGAGATACTGAATCTTGGCACAGAGTTGGCAGTGACTCATTGGAAATCCACCACAGTTTTAACTAGTTCGTGTAGAGTGATTCTCAATCTGTTCCAAAAATCCTTGACCGTTCTTTCTATCTATCTATCTATCTATCTATCTATCTATCTATCTATCTATCTATCTATCTATCTATCTATCTATCTATCTATCTATCTATCTATCTATCTATCTATCTATCTCTCTCTCTCTCTCTCTCTCTCTCTCTCTCTCTCTCTCTCTCTCTCTCTCTCTCTCTCTCTCTCTCTCTTCTCTTCTCTTCTATTTTTTTTTCATTATCGATTTCTAATTTTCTAAATATCGAAGTTCCTGTTCGTTCGTTCAAATCTTTTATCCATTTATCAGTCAAGGCGTCTATCTATCTTTCTACCTATCTGTCTATTTACCTAAGTACCTGTCAATTTCTATCTCGATTAGTTTGTTCTAGTATTATGGTATATTATTTTTTTTTCATTTAAATCATGCATTTAATTTGCTGCTCATCTTTTAATATTTGTGACACTAAGTTGACTATCATGCACGAAAGCAAATCTACATTGCAGACCATACATTAAAGCAAAGCCACTTCAATATTTTTTTAAATCAATTGAAATATACATGCCTTATTGCTTCAAGTGCTGATATAAAAATGGAGCGCAAGTAAATATTTTGGCATTTTGCCGTGCAATGTAGCGGTAAGCATCCCTCGCCGCATTTGTGTCAACCACCTTACATCAAGAACTAAAACATAATTTTGATGCTGGACCAAAGCCAAAACTCGGGAGTAGAGATAATTATGCACGTTTTTCGTTGGTTTTTTGTTGTTGTTGTTGTTGTTGTTGTTGTTGTTGTTGTTGTTTTTGTTTTGTTTTTGGTTGTTTTGTTTATTTTTCTTTTGTTTATTTTTTTTTTTTTTTTTATTTTTTTTTTCGGTTCATTTATTTATTTATTTTTTAATTATTATTTTTGCTGTTTTTTTTCTGTTCCGTTTTGATAATGACAAACCATATATCGATCAGATAGCTTCACTTTATAGTGTTGTTTTGAAAAATGATAAGCCTTGATAACTATTCAAAGATCTGTTAGCAGCCAAGCTCTTGTACAATTTGGCGAGCCGCTACTAGTTTTTATTTTTTGAGCGGAAGGTGTGTAAATTGAAATTTTGTGTACTTGGTAAATTTGTAAATTTATCAGTTGCTGCTATTTTCCCTTGTTAGTTTGCAAGTGAATATGAAGTCGTTGCCATTTTTGTTACTTTGATTCTTGCCTTTGTTTTTTTAATGTTCATCTTTCCGGTTTATGACCAGCTTTAACACAGAAAAGTTATTTGAAAAAAAAATCACTCAGAAAAGAAATTTAACTACCTACACCATTATCACCTGATGGTCATATATTAATACACAAGGCCGTACCCCAAGAGCGGTTCGGCGAATATCGCGAAGATTAGGAACGCACAGATTTACTTACCGTTGACACACCGGAATTGGTCGCAACAGGAACCAGGCTGCCATGATGCGAGGGAGATCACCTGAACTTGGAATCCATCTGGACACTGCACAGTTTCGCATTCCTCCTTTGGTTTGCACGTACATCTGTCAGAGATTGGTAACGAGACTTAAAATCCGACAGCGATATGGTTTGGATCTATTGAGTAGCATAAGAGATAAGCGGAGAAACGAGCAAGCCGATTGTCATAAACGCACATCGATAGGAAACCTTGAAGCTTCATAAGTAAATGGGAAATTTGTAGAGGAAAAGAGACGGTAATTCACTAAGGAAAAGGAGAAAAAAAAAAAAGAAAGAAATTCATGTGTGTGTTAAGGACACGCTTAGGAACAACAAACATGTTATTCGTTTTATTTTCTAAGGACAAAAACTAAAAAAAATGATCGTAGCAGTGACTGTAATGACTCATTAAGTCTGCCTTTGATCTTTTTTTCGGGAGCAGTATATGCATATTTTGTTATGAATTACCGCGGACATTAACAGAATTCCTGGATGTGCAATCTCACTTTAGTCTTGTCTAAAGGACATGTTGTCAGAGCTCCTTTTAACACTTTCTTTCTCTTGACCAAGCATTCCCTTTATGACCTTTTCTCAGAAGAAGGATATAATTAGAAGCAAGGGTCAAAATTGTCAATCGGTTGGTTGCAAAAGTAAACCATCCAAGGTCTGCACTAATATCACTTTGTGGTGTGACTGATGCAAAAAACCTGTTCCACTGCAGATCGTCCAATCTCCAACACCCATCTTTTCACAAAATGACCACCCAAAATCAAGGGTTGGACCTCAAAACATCAAAGGGACGTCTTGTGGTCACTGTTGTGTCCACCATAATTAACATCGTGCCAATCTGTTTGACCGCACGCTGCACCCGGTTTTATAGCCTTCCACTGAAGCTTTGATCATTGACAGCACTTTTGATGGTGTCCACTAAAGGCTTTGCCTCAAAAGCCCCGGAGCACAATACATACCTTGTTCCTGATCGCTTATCTATTTGGATATTTATGGTGCGGTTTTACCTGTACAAAAACAGCAGCTACACTGAACAAAGAACTTTTTGTACATGTCCTAGTCATGTTTCAGTCGTCAATCTGTTATCTCAAGCAGGGATAAAAACAGCTGTCTCTTTGGAACCATTTGACTTGATAAAATGAAAACGATTGTTTCTGTTTTATCTATTTATTTAGTTATGAAAATTTTCATTTGGATGAGAGAAGACTGGTGCAATTATAGATAGAGAAGCAGTGAGGATAGAGAGATATAAAGAGAGGGAGAAGGAAGTGACGTGACATTTACACAGTCCACACATGACGCGAAAAGTTCAAAGACAAAGACCAAGTCTAAGAAAGAGACACTGTGTGGCGTCTTTAAATCTTCTGACCGATTACAAGTTTATATTTTCCAAAAACACTTGTAACCGTTTTCATACTTTTTTATTTATTTTTTTAATGTTTTTTTTATCCTTCCCGTGTCTTACATTGATATAAAATTCTATGTGAAACAAAGGTTATCATATCTGGTACATAATTATACTTACTCTTGCTGGACTTTGCAACAAAAGTCGTCTGACAACCTTGGCGGAGGCCGGGAGCTATCTGTTGGACACGGCGCTTCCTCAATCACAGGGCATATCAGGGACTGGCACTCTACGGACAAAACAGCGAATCAGTGATCAGCTGAACTGAATGATGCCATGCGCGTCATGTAACTAAAAAGATAACAAATAGTCAAAGATATTGATGCGTTGTTTGTAATATGGAGCACCATTTTTTTTCCTTCCAGTTTTCTTTTAAGTACAAGTTCATTCCATAGATCAATGTTCAAATTTTTAACTTAATGACACTAGAATGTGTTAGTCTGGTGCTCTCAACATCTATCGTTACTGCACTTGCCGACCTTAGGCACGGAATATCCATGAATAATACTCATGATCATGTTAAGAGACTACTACTAATACTACTACAACTATTACTACCACTACTGCTACTACTACTGCTACTACTACTACAACTACTACTACTACTACTACTACTACTACTACTACTACTACTACTACTACAACTACTACAACTACTACTACTACTACTAATACTGCTACTGTTGCTGCTGCTGTTACTGCTACTCCTACTGTTACTACTACTACTACTACTACTACTACTACTACTACTACTACTACTACTACTACTACTACTACTACTACTACTACTACTACTGCTGCTGATGCTGCTGCTACTGCTACTACTACAAAAACTACTACTACTACTACTACTACTACTACTACTACTACTACTACTACTACTACTACTACTACTACTACTACTACTACTACTACTACTACTGCTACTACTTCTATTAATAGTAGATCAATGATAATAACAATACCAAAAGTCATTTATAATAACAATAACAACAA
The DNA here is from genome assembly GCA_033675545.1 of Elysia crispata. NCBI lineage: Eukaryota > Metazoa > Mollusca > Gastropoda > Plakobranchidae > Elysia > Elysia crispata. Next base: position 985,931 of record JAWDGP010007701.1, on the reverse strand, counting down.
TAATAATGCCAATTTAAAAAGTATGAACTCTGTGAAGAAAGCATAACTCTCTTTATCTGACCTTCTAATAGAATAGTTACAAATTAGCTACTTTTAAAACACGAGGGTCTAAGCTAACGGCATTATATTATACACTGTCGGAGACCACCGCTTTAAAAAAAAATAAGTTAGCATAAAAGTTCAAATTCTGTTTTGCCACAAATGACATGGGGATTCATCAAACAAAGAAATAATACGCAAATGAAAAAAGTCATAGAAAAATTATATATATATATATATATATATATATATATAAATTAGGGAGCAACAAAATTGGATTGAGGCAAGAAAATAGTGCAGACTGTATTTGCTCATGGCTGGCCTTATTTTGACAACGGTAAATTGTTTACGATGCCATGTGCCTCTTTCTGTTAGCGGGATACTAGATTGGGACAAGAAAATAGGAGCAGCCAAACACCAAGCACGTGATTGTAAACAACGTTTTTAACACCTCTATGGAAAAATTCAACATGGGAATCTCTCAGTTTAAGCCAACAATGGACATCAGATTCTCAACCCCGTAGCCCAACTCGGCTTTCCTGTTGACAGACTCCATTCATTCCGGTTAGGATTTTCCAAAAGAAAGGTTAAATTCTCTTTCAGGTGTCACTAAATATCTCAGCTTTCCTCACACAAAAGAAGAAATAAATGGCAGCTCATCCAAATTAAGATTTTTCCAGATCGCAGACCCATTTCATATTTTACGATTAGATGGGCAGATGTGAAAATTAAATAAATTGACGCGTACAGATGATCAGAAAAAAAAATGAATGAAAAATGTATAAATCTAATTGAGTTATGAATAGGGGAGGGAGAATCAAATTAAAGAGATTTCATTAAGTTATATGTGTTAACAGCCAATTGATAATCCTGTATAAAGTCGCATCATCTTTTCGATGAATGAGGGGAAACAGCTGCGTGGACCTATGACGCCAAGCTAAGCATGGTTTCGCTAGAAGATTTGCTGACAAGGGATATCAGTTCTGGTAGGGGAAAAGTATGACCCAGTCACGAATCAGCCATTTCTTTGGGCTGGCGAGAAGCTTAGTTACAGACTATAGCGAATGGAAGGTTCACATGGTTGATGGACCTTTTTGCTTTAAAAACCAGTTATTATTTGATTGTTCTTCAGATTGATCTAACCATTTCTCACCCTTAGAATGAGTGGGGAAAAAAAGCGGGGGGTATAAAAAATAATGCTTCATGCGGTTTGTGCATTTATTTGAGCCTTGAGGAGCGATATCATTAATAATAAAGAAATAAATTTCACCCCGTCACTTTCGATACCAATAAATGCTGCTGAAAAGAATGCACGGCGTTGTTATTTTGGGCTCAGTATCTAATCCATTCAACATTTTCCTGACTCAACAACTTGAGGTTTTTTGTGTGTGTGTTTAGCATTTCAAACGATGGTTTGGCTTGTCATTTACTTCCAGGCTTTGTTATAATCTGATTGCACTATTTAAAGATGAATAAATAGAGTACTCAGATCATTGCCCTCTCTAACGGGTGTGATACTGCGGAAATCTTCAACAAAGTTTAATTTTATTGCGACAGATTATCCATATACATGCATGGAAACTTTAGAGAGTAGGTAAACAAAATCTTACGTTTTGAAAAGCTGAAAACTAATTAAAAACTGTTAGAAAGAAAATAAAGCTGAGGTTTGCAGGAAGGTTTATAATCTCTCCATTCCGGTGACAAGACTTAATTTGTGATTGTGTATTTAGAATTCCGACACATGCTTGGACTAAGGTCCTATATTAGCGATAGCAAAAGAGCTTCATAGATCAGTTCTATATAGGCATCGTGGGGAATAATATTGACGTCATGGTGATGTTTACATGGAAGAAACTTGTTTATCAAGATTTATAACTGTTTAGAGATAATAATATCCAGTGAAATGTGAACGAAAAGGATTATTATTGATTATTTTCTCGTGAAAAATAAAATTGTAGAACCGTAGCTGATTAAAAGAGAATTAACTGCAACGATCCATAGGCGCAAGGAGAAGGGATTATCCTCATATGCCTAGGAGAGTTTTTTTTTTTTTTTTCAGAATGGAATACAAAGTTAAGGTGCAAATACACAGTGATAGGACCCAGCGGGAAGGCATATTTGGACCTTCCTATTATCATACGCATCGGTTCTCCTTTTTCTACGATTTGAATACGGCTCGAGTACGACCTTTACCCCTTAGGTCCGCAGTTGTAGGGCCTTGAGAAATAAAGCCTTATTGGTTTAACTGGCCGTGTCGTACCTTGTATGGACGGGTACATTGAATATATGAAATATAATAAGGCGTGGCGGGCAAGGCGTCCTAGGGAGAGGGCGCTATGGTGTTAGCACCGAGCTGGCCAGTAATCTTCAGTGTCGTTTGTGTGGACAAGGAGCGGCTGGGGCACAGAGCTCCCGGAGGCGATGTGGCTGAAATTTCAAGCTGTGGTCCTCTCTGTTGGAGCTTGCATGTCTCATCATGAGTTGAGAGGGTAGAGAATTAAGGGTCTGCTTCACACAAAGGACAATTGTGGGGAAGAGGTGTGAGTTTTTACTTCAACCCTATATTCTGTTCTGCCTCAGAGGCCTTCTCTATTTCATTAGTATCTGTAATCTCTCTCTCTCTCTCTCTCTCTCTCTCTCTCTCTCTCTCTCTCTCTCTCTCTCTCTCTCTCTCTCTCTCTCTCTCTCTCTCTCTCTCTCTCTCTCCCTCTCTCTCTCCTTCAAGTTCTTTTACCCATTTTGTGTCTTTGTCTTGGAGAATGATGATTGCCCAAGTTCTTTCAGAAAGTGTAGTCTTACTGTAGGATCTCAGTCGAGGGACTCTGAAATTTGACTCTGCTTTAGTCAACTGAACAATAGGAAGCGTCAGTTTACACTAAGTACTGTTACTATCTAGCCATAGGGTGTGCAATTAAAGCACTCAATTTGTTTGGAAACGGATTACCATTAAGTTGATGCAAATAATTAAAGTAATACTAGCTTTAAAGACAGTTTTTATTTCCTTTGTTAATGTGCGAAACGTGACGTTTGTTCCAACTTTGTCAAATATTACATTTCAAAGAAAAAAAAAAAACGAAACCATTGATGAGCGAGGTGAACTTGCAAGACTGTAGACAGAGAAGGGATATTCAATTTCCAAATTCCTAAGAGGCGTGTATGCTCATTAACTTAACTATAGTACTAGAGAATGCACAATGATTTCTAGAGGTAGGCATCAATCGCGCTTTGATTCCATAGAGGTGCAAGCATTTTAATGCTAGACTAAATATTTCAGGTTGAATTTCTCGTGAGAAAGACCCAAAGTTTGCACTGTCTTCAGGGCGCCAAAACCTTTGATTCGGAAGTGTCTACAGAGTAGAGCAAGGGAGACAACCAAACACTCGGGGCATCGCCAGTAAGGCAAGATGTTAGGACAAGCAAACAAACCGGGCTTCACGAAACTTGCCTCGCTTTGGGATTGCGGAGGACAAAATCACAGCTTTTTTTTGTGGGTTTTCATAGATTTCACAAGCTTACAATAGAGTTTAACAAAAAGATGGGGTGGGGCTTCACGGCAATTTCATTTTTTTTTTCTTTTCGCAAAGGTTTTGAAGAACACAGGAGCGTCAAGTTTGTAATAGTCATTCGAGGCAGGATTTGTAGATACACACATGTTTGAATAAGGTGTAATCAAACAGTGACGAGAAAAGAGCGTGCATAATCATAGCCGAAGTGCTTTTGATCGCTGCTCTGAGTTACAGTTCATAATGTCATATAATCATTTGCATATGCGGGAAAATACAGCGGCAAAAAGTGGCCTTGAAAGAAACTCGAATTCGTTAGCATTATTGTAAAGAAAAATCTGTCGGTGGAAATTACGCCGTATTAAATGAATTTCAAATCAGGTGAAGAAAATGAAAAAAAAGTCATTGCAGTCTCTTGGAAGTCTTACACTTTATGCATTACTTGATTGACAGGAGGGATTAGACGGTGTCGGATAACAATTATGTTGTAGTTATGATTAGCAACTTTATGATGTTTCGATAATACATTAGAGGACCTGGATGTAGGTAAGCTAGTTTTAAGGCAAGCTAGATTTTGAGGTGCATGTTTTGCATGTTCTTTGTACGAATAATAGAAATTTTGATCTGCATAAAAAGGGAAGCGGCGAAAGATATAAAAGGAAAATTAAAAAATAAAATAGAGCCAGCAATGTTATGATATAATTATGGAATATAATTTTTTTTTCCATTAAAATCGATTAGTAGCACAGTTGTGTTTAAAAAGCATCTAAAATATATGATTGGGAAAATGTTACTCCCAGAAAATTCCAGTAACTAAAAGTTTTACCTCTTTTTAGTCAACAACTACAGGCAAGCTTACTTTTATGCTAGTTATACTGTTTCCTTGAGGGCTGAAAGTTTTGAAAGATGGATAGATAACAGGATAAAAATTGGACAGAAATCTGAAACAAATCTTTTTTGGAGATATGCGCCGTATTCAATTCCGGGGGTAAATCTAACTATGTATCTCATCTTATTACCTAGCTAAATGACTCAATTAAGAATGGGCATGCAGATAGAAGTTTACACAAGCTCGCAGACAACAGCTTACTGTTACGATACCGCAGCGATCAATTATAACTCACGCGCATTGGCCCAGAGCAGTGAAGACTGAACTCACCATCAAGTCAAGACAAGACCGACCGCCTGAGATTAATTCAGTGTAAGGGAACGCCCAGATAGATGACGTAGAAAAACAAGAAAGAGCCTGTTCGCAGTCTTTGTATCGGTATATAGAAAATGTATAAGCGTCAGGAAGTGGCCTTGGACCGATTTCAAACATTCTGCAGGCGTTGCTGGAAGTAACAGCAAACACTGAGCAGGGACGTGCTTGAAGCAAGTTAATGCAAGGGTCTGTTTGGCCATTTTAGAGATAAGCGGGGAAAATGAAACCGGAACCAGCCGCTTTTAGTAGTGAGCAAAATCATGGCACGTTGCATTAGAGTTAGACCAAGCTGTGTTGTGTAAACAGTGAGGAAGGTGTATTTACAATAGGATACTCACCTTCCAAAACTTTGCACTCGTAGATGTCACAACAGGAACCGGGAGTCCCCGTCCCATTGCGCACCAGCACCGGATAAAAGCCCTCAGCACATGCAGGCATTTGGCAAGAAGAAAAGTTACACACACAGAAAGAAGTGGGCATTTCAGCTAGGAGGTAACTATTCTCTTCGTGGTAGTCGATATAGTCATCATCACTTAACCCGTCGTGATACTCGGAGTCTCTCTGAATGTCACTGCCATGAAATTCGTTGGAATTCGTCTTAGTAAACTCGTCCTCGTCTTCATCATCGTGCGTAGAATCTAAACCGAAATCGTCGAGGCTAATTCCGTTGTGGTTGCTGTAGTCGCTTTCCTCGGCACCACTGGTGTAAGTATTGGTGCTGCTGAAGTCGTCTGTGCCATGTCCGCTGCCAGCATGGGCAGATGCCGCTGAGGATGGAGACAGATATAACGGCTGCATGGGAGGTGGTAGCTGCTGCAACCTCTCGCTGTCGTGATTATCCATGTCGGTGTTGCTGACGGCGATGAAAGAGTCATTTGGACACAGCGATTCTTGTTGATAGGCTGGAGGACAGTCGGTGCCGTTACAGTCGAACTCTTGAATTTCTGAAATACAGAAAAACAGTTATGTCAACATCGGAGTGGTGATGCGCTGATACAATGAAACAAAATTATCGGTGGGGTTTTTAAATATGAACCAAGTGGATTTTTACACTAAGAAGTGGTTCTGAAATATGTACCAACTGGATTTTTACACATGTCTCATAAGTGGTTTTTTTTTACACTTATACTTTTGAGGTATTTCTTATTTACAAGCTTCAGGCTGTATAATACTTCGCATTTAAAACAGAAAATACATTCACATATCAACACTTCAAAAGAAAACATACATTATTAAATAATACACGGTCTAAGTTGGCGCCGAGTTGAACAATAATAAGGTATACGAGTCTGACCTCTTCCTATACCATGCATGTTCATGAGCTTTTTCTATGTTTTTATTTTTTTTTCCCCAACTTCAAAATTTGTAAAATTGCTGTGTCTGCATAAGAACAATTATAGCAGTGGCTTTTCCTCAAAATATTTTTTTCTAAATGAAATGGCATTGAAAAAATTCCTGAAGAAAATTAGGATGTATCTTGCCTGCGGTGAAAGCAGGTCTGTTGCGTGAACATCTATGCTTTGAACTTGAGAGAGAGACAGACAGACAGACAGACAGACAGACAGACAGTAAGACACTGAGAGAGATAGGGACAGACAGACAGACAGACAGACGGAGACAGACAGACAGAGGCAGACAGAGATAGAGAGTTATAGCTCTAACAGGCAGGCGCACAAAAACGCTTGAAATTTTGCCAGGTGGGTTAAAAACATAGACTGTCACTTCAGCCTAAATGAAGTAATTAGCTATATCTTTAAAAAAATGACAGAGAGAGAGAGAGAGAGAGAGAGAGAGAGAGAGAGAGAGAGAGAGAGAGAGAGAGAGAGAGAGAGAAAGAGAGACAGAGAGAGAGAGAGAGGGAAGAAAAAAAAGCAATATCGCAGGTTAACGCAATTATAAACCCGATAAATTAGTTTACAAATGGTCATTACAGATTCATGATCGTCTCTTAAAAAGAAGAAAAACAATGGAAAATAGGAAACGCATTGCGTCAGGTCCAAATTTTCATTCGGCATTGATAGATAGTCAGTGCAGTAAGATCAAAAGATCGGGAAAAAAACCCTAGATCTAACGAGATTATTACCAGCTGCTGAACCCATCACCTTTCCCTTCTATGTCTGCCCACCTTACAGGTTTTGCAAATCACAAAACTATCCAGTAGATCAGGCTACAGAATTGTCATGCGGAGGTAAAAAAAAAAATCTGCAGACACCATGACAGACTGCGCCTGGATGAAGAAGTGTGCATTTTTTTTTAGACTTATTAAAAAAGTATTGTTATAGATCTTTCCACTCTCTTTTGTCTTCAACACACAGCGAGATACTCTAGACACAACACAGGAAAAAAGCTGTTATCTGAAGAAATCCTTTTGTTTGAATTGGCGCCTTACAAATCTCTCTTTCACTGCTTTTTATACTACATTTACTGTATTTATAAATGTCTGCTTTGAATAATTGGAAATTCACCTTCATCTCCCAGACTGGCACATCTTATAAACCTTATTTCCCCGTCAATGCCCCGTCTGTACTTTATTCTCATCCGCACCCCACTCCCCCACCTATTTTTTCATATCGCTTGTTGCCGTCATCCTCTTCCTCTTTTACCTCTATCACATCACATCTAGTACTGCTGCTGCTGTTGCTACTACTACTACTACTACTACTACTACTACTACTACTACTACTACTACTACTACTACTACTACTACTACTACTACTACTACTACTACTACTACTACTACTACTACTACTACTACTACTACTACTACTACTACTACTACTACTACTACTACTACTACTACTACTACTACTACTACTACTACTACTACTACTACTACTACTACTACTACTACTACTACTACTACTACTACTACTACTACTACTACTACTACTACTACCACTACAACTACTACTACTACTTCAACCACTACTACAACTACTATTACTGCTTATACTACCGATGCAACTGCTGTTGCTGCTACTACTACTATTGCTGCGACTACTTCTACATTTACCACAAATAATACATATGCTGCTATCTTTTATTGGGTTAAAAAAATTAATGAGTCATAAGATCAAAAACCTGTTCTTGCAACCGCAAAACATCGAAATCATTATCTTCATAAAATTTCAGGGATTTTTCAGCTTTAGTTTTTTTGTTTTTTTTTTCTTTTTTTTTTTTTTTTATGTTAATACAATCACAAATTGCACATGGCTAGAATCTTGTTCAGTTCTATTGTTGTAAAGGGCCATTTCAAAGAAGATCAAAGCATATCTTAAGATATATTCATGCTCCAAAGGTAAATGTAATCGTTTCTACATCAATAATTTCTTCGACTCTTAACATTCTATGTCAACTGCTTGAAGGCCGTCTGGGTGGGTGCAGCTGCTACTGTATTGCTATAAGAAAGTCCAACATCTGTTCTGTTGCTGGGTTATCAAAACAGATAGCCTGGGACATGAACTGCAAAGATGGATACAATTTAGTGCATCCCTGCATAACACGAATACTTTTAAGGGCGAAAGTCCAGATAAGATAGGCAGATACTTGAAACTTGTCTAGGACAGGCAAGAGAGAGGCATAAGGCGCCATTCTGTCGCATTTACGGCAGTCATCAGATGGTCTACAGTAGCAGCCTTAAACGACCCCTAGGTCGAGACACTTTACTGTACACGGTATGTGGACTCCCACAGAGAAAAACTGTGTCGAAATAGTCCTTTTTAAAGAGTAAGAAAGAAGATGAAGAAATACGCAGAATTTATATCACCGAAGACATCACCAGCATCAATTCTTAAGAATTTTCATTTTCAACATCTCTCTTTCACTCTCAGAGCCTCTCTCTCTCTCTCTCTCTCTCTCTCTCTCTCTCTCTCTCTCTCTCTCTCTCTCTCTCTCTCTCTCTCTCTCTCCTTATGTATCTTTCTCTCATACTCTCTCCCCCATTCTCTCTCTTTCTCTCTCTTCCTATTTCTCTCTATCTTGCTGTCTCTCTTCTCTCTCGTTATCTTTCTCTCTCCCTCCATCCAACTGCAACCGATTCAAGCAATCTCTAGAAATAAACATATTAATCATTGTCACGTGCACAGGATAATATTCTGTTATGTAAATTGATCAGGAAACGAGAGAAGTAATATTATCTCATCTATACATTTCAACTTGTACACATAACATAAAAGACCACTAGTAAAAAAAATGATAATAATAAACCGGTGGAAGCACTGTGCCAACAAAATTGAAACTTCAGGTATAACACCGTTAGCAGCTGCACGTAACAGGTAGGGAAATGTGCCAGCTGAGCACATATCAGAACATGAAAATCATGCTCACTTTCGACCGAGGCACGTGCACCATGCATGAGGAAAGAGATTCTCGAATAGGAAACTATTGCAATATTCTTCCGTAGGAAGCCATCTTATCTTTTAGCGTTAAAATTATGTTATTCTTACAACAGATTGAGATTACAACATTAACAAGTCCTGCATCCATCTCAGCTGCATTCTATGTACAGACATGGGCGATGAAAATTATTATTATTATTATTATTATTATTATTATTATTATTATTATTATTATTATTATTATTATTATTATTATTATTATTATTATTATTATTAAAATTACCATCATTCATAATAAACATTATCTTAATCAAGCAGCACTACATAATTGTGTACTCTTTGTTCAACGAGTGAAGATTTTGGTACTGGTAAGTTCATAATACTAACACAAGTTACAAATTACACCATACGCTACAGTCACTGCTCAGGTAACAAGGATCGGAGAGAGAGAGAGAGAGAGAGAGAGAGAGAGAGAGAGAGAGAGAGAGAGAGAGAGAGAGAGAGAGAGAGAGAGAGTTTTTCTTCAGACCTAATTTTAAAAGGAAAGATTAGCCTCTGATGAATGTTAATCGAAACCCTATCAGTCACTAGGGTCAACAAAGATTTGTCGGTTTGGCTCCGCGGACCCCCTGCATACGCCACCTAAGCAGAGAACAAAAGCCTGTGAGGCAAAAGCACTGAATCTAATCAGACTGACACTAAGGTGAGAAGCTCTCTCGGACTCCACACAAGCTAAAACAATAAGGACCCCCACTGGCATGCTGAGAAGGGAATTAATGATGATTACTTGACAGCCCACGGGCAAGCTAAATCTCGTACATGACGGCTGCCATTCGGATCAAAGACGAGAATGATCCTGTCGCATATACACCTTTGGTCTTCCATTCTTTACCTTTTTCCTAACTAGAATTAAAGGTCGTAAAAGAGCGATGCAGGAGGTCTTTTGCTTTATCAGATTCTTCTATCAGAGAGTCGCTAGTCCTTACTAGATCTAGTCCCTTAAGCCGACGTTTAAGCCGACAAAAGGCAGATCTGGACTTGTCAAGGTCTTGTAACGGACGTCTAATCTCTAAAGCAGTTTTGATCGAGTGATGATTGCCCACAAGGGTCACCGGACACTGTGATAACGCGACTTCATGAAAGGAGTTTAGCCTTAAACGTCTTTTAAGTTCAGAGGCTTGGCGTGTGATCTCTACTCTAGGAGCGGCGAATGTTCAGTAAACCATCTCCTCCATGCTGCGTTATTTATAAGCCTTGAAGGCGCAGTTTTTAAGAGGAAAAAGAGGTTAGGGCAGGAAAAAATCTGAAAGCGCGAGATCGAGAGTTTTCTAAGTCAGTAAAAGCAATTTTTTTAAAAATGGATTTGACAAGGAATTACGCGATGTTTTTTTCTGGAACACGTGAAAAATAGAAGAAAATCAATTTGACGAGAGAGTTTTCGTAAAAGGCATGCAAAGGGGTTAAAAGCGTAAGTCTTTCAGAATACATCGAAGCTTATTTTAACAATAAATGACAGGCCTTATCAAGTCTTTAAAAAAAACAGAAGTATGTTCTTTTTTAAAGTCATGTGGTGTGGGGGAAAACGGAAAATTCAGTGGTAAATAAGCGATTGTTTAAAAGAGATTACAAACGGGACAAAATTTGACAAATTGATAGCATGAAGCGAATCTCCTGAGGACAAAATATTAACAATAGATGGAACTAATTCTTGCAGATAAAACAAAACAACGATTGACTCAGATCGGTATCCAAATCATCATCATTATTATTGTTATTATTATCATTATTATTATTATTATTATCATCATCATCATCATCATCATCATCATCATCATCATCATCATCATCATCATCATCATCATCATCATCATCATTATCATTATTATTATTATTATTATTATTATTATTATTATTATTATTATTATTATTATTATTATTATTATTATTATTATTATTATTATTATTATTATCATCATCATCATCATCATCATCATCATCATCATCATCATTATTATTATTATTATTATTATTATTATTATTATTATTATTATTATTATTATTATTATTATTATTACGCAGAAAGTCCCCGCATCTACAAGGGGTAAGCTTTAGACCACCAGGACTGCCAGTGACTGCGATCCTCGGCTGCTTATCTTATCTCCTGATAGGGCTACTGGTGATAAGAGACAAGGGCCTGACCCAGGGTCGCGCGCCAGGCGCTCAAGTAGCCAGGAAGGTGCTAAGCCTGGCCCGATACAGTAAGATTAGAAGGATGTGAAGAAGGAATGTGAGATGATGTACGCCTCGCGCTGCTAGATCTACACGCTCCACGTACAATTCGCTTAATTGGGCAAAGCGAGAAATTAGAAAGAATAATAGGTGATTGTGCGCCGCGCTCCATCTTAACTGTCCTTAAATCAAATATTATAATTTCTTTTTTCTGTTAGGTTTTTAATGGTGGAAGTTGTAATGGTAATTTTAGCACGATGAAGCCCACCCCTTTTTGAAGAATACAATGTCCAAAGAATCTTTCTCTCTCTCTCTCTCTCTCTCTCTCTCTCTCTCTCTCTCTCTCTCTCTCTCTCTCTCTCTCTCTCTCTCTCTCTCTCTCTCTCTCTCCGTCAGACCCTTCCTATTAACGATTTTCAGCCTTAGAGTAAATTAATGCATTTGTAAGGGTATCTCACTAGTTAACGTGAATTTATATTTGGCATAGCTAAGGTGTACGCATGGGCATTTAAAAGCTGAGAAAACCAAAACAAACTCTGTTGACTGTAACTTTGCAAGTCTAATTTATGTACGTGTATCTTCTTCGAGTAAGAAGCAAGTCAGTGGTAACATTGTAAGCCTTAATGACATCGGCAGTACGCTGTGTGCTTCATCTTTATTGGCGTGATGCTAAAGTGAGTTTACCTGTTAAATGTACTGCAGACAGCTAGATCTATGTGCATGTACTACCAGTGAGAATACTGGTCCGACCAAGTACAGAGTGCAAGTCGAGTTAAGTCCCTTGGAATGAGGAGGAAGAGGGCAAGAAGCAGAGAGGAGAACAGCAGGATGGTGTCAAGAGGACCAAAGAGCAGACACCCTGCAGATGGCAGGTGCAACATCTTTTTTGTGTTTTTCACCATCTTCACACCACCTCTGCAGCTTAATTAATGTAGGGAAGAAAACACTTACACATTTAGTTATACAGAAGAAGGGTTTAACGATGTCATGTAAAGATACAGTGAATTTCTCTCTCTCTCTCTCTCTCTCTCTCTCTCTCTCTCTCTCTCTCTCTCTCTCTCTCTCTCTCTCTCTCTCCCTCTCTCTCGATTCTTTCCCTCTTTATTTCAGTTTCAGTTTATAATTCACCATCATACTTTGCCTTTACTTTTCGGGGAAAATAAGCAAACTTACCCCAAGAAAAATAAAACGGAGAGGAGGGAAAAAAACATGCATACAATGAAAAATAAAAAGACTGCAAATGAAAAAGAACAAAACTACGATCAACAAACCGGAGTAAAAAAAAATCTTACAGGATAACAACTTTGCGGTTAATGCTCATTCCATCCTCCTGAGAGTGCAGACTGGAAAGGCGGAAGAAAAGTGATTTATTTGACAAATGGGCGGTAACTTCTGTAGGAGTCCAACCAACGCCCAGCGAGGGATATCTAGGCTTTCGGGAACATGCTGTGATACTCTTGTAAGAGTCGTATGGCCGAAGTTGCAGTCCGGTAACACAAACACTCTTGGGCGTGTAGTAGGTTTGTAAAAGAATTTTAATAAACATTACGAGAAAAGAAAAAATAACAACACTAAGAAGTTGGGAATTTTGTTCTCTTTCTGTATGATTATCCAAGAAAGTGGATATCTCTCTCTCTCTCTCTCTCTCTCTCTCTCTCTCTCTCTCTCTCTCTCTCTCTCTCTCTCTCTCTCTCTCTCTCTATCTCTCTCTCTCTCACACACACACACACACATCCCCTTCTCTCTAACTACAGTATCGTCGTCCACTGTGCATCTTTAGCAAAGTTACCAAAATCTGGAGCTGGTTCAACAAGTAGCCCCAATCGAAGGGACAACACAGTTGGCCTTGTGCACACAAGCTTGTTTGTTTTTCTGTCTGTCTACGCTTTCAGGTCCAGAAACCTAGCGAGAGGATCACCTCACAGCTCCCAACCTTTACCCTCTAAACTCTGCATGAAAAATGACAAAATGCGGGACCCTCATCTTTAAAAAATTCACTCTTTTAAAACTACGCGTGTAAAGATCATAAAGTGATGGAAGAGATTTATACAATATGTGACTTAAAACTAAGAGATTTGCCATTTCTATCAGTCTATTTACTTCTGATCTGACACTGAAAACACAACTATTTGAACACACATAATACTATCTTAGAAATAATAGCTTCTGAGTCAGAATGCGTTAAGCAAACTTAACTCTTTAAAACGGAAAATTTAAATGTTCGTACCACAATGATGGAAATCTGAAGTTTTCACTACAGCATTGAGAGAGTCACTATAACATGGAAATCTTCGAGAAAGAAAGTTCATACTGAGCTAACATATAAACTTGTTCGCTGTAAATAGAGGTTTCAGTTGAGCTTTCATGCATCCATTTAATTGAAAATAATACAAACTCTTGCTTATTTAACCTTTCTTGGATCTCTCGTCTTCTTAAAGGTATAAGCGATCAGTGGACGGTATTTATTGTAATATCACTAAAAGCTCCGCATCATTATGGAAAGCAAGCATGATAGAAAATACTTTTTCGCCCTCAACTACAAACTTCACATTAATATGGTAAAAATAAAATGCTTTTGTTAAGCCTAAAAATGGCGATGGGTCCGCGAGACAATTGAGCTACAAGTAAAGAAGAAGTTATTTTTTTTTAATTATGTTTTAATTATTTCGTTGTTGACATTGAATTTTGCGGTGTCGAAAACAAATCTACGACTATAACGGCGGCTCAGCGTCATGCAGGCGGACAGACGCATCAATCTCCAGTGCTGATAAATCAGAGGCCACTTGTCGCAGTCAGTCAGGCCACAGGCTGGACTTGGGTCACTCGTGTGGGCTGACCTCTAAAATAAGGTCACGCTCCAATAAACCGGCGAATGGCTGTTCGTTGAGTGAGAGACTGAGGCGAGGACAGTCTATGGTGGCGGACCGTACTAACCAAAGGGAATCAATCGTCTGATCAGCAAAATCTGGTCTTTTGGAAGTTACGACCGTGAACAGATCCCAGACATGGCAGACAGGGCTCGGACATTTCTACATGCGCATGAGCTTAGCAGTTTCCAGTGATCCGGCAAAGAAGACGTTCTATAGAGATGGATTTGTTGGGTCACGCCTGGACGACAAATCTACGGATCTGTCCTGACAGATTAAGATATCGCATAGTGATAGGCTCAGCATGTCTCCTTTTATTTTGATCCCCGCCTTGCTTTTCTGCCTTCAAGCCCATCTCCTCCTCCCTCATACCTCCTGATTCTTCTTCATCTTTCTTCTATTGTTCTACTACCATCTCCCTTTCGCATTTTATTCCTCCCTCTGGACCAATTGCGCTTCTACCACCTACTCCTCCCGTGCCCCATTTCCTTATCTTTAATTTTTTTCTATTTTTTTCTGGAGGTTGGGCTCTTCCTCCTTCTTCTACTTCTCTCTACAATCCTCCTCTCCACCACGTCTTTCTGCCTGTGCCCTCAGCTCGTCCTCCATTAGTTGTATCTCCCAAGATTGCTACAGGCACAACGGATAAACTAGACAAGATAATAAATTATGAAGTACATAATTTGCAATATTTAAGCTTTGTGCGAAAACCGATTGTTGTTACATTTCAGTAACTGAAATAAGACAGGCGTTCTAGCTTTTAACTTCAATATACCATCCTTTTAAAGTACTCTAAGGTGCAGACTTCTTTTTACCAAGCAATATCCTAACAAAGCACTCATATCTTTCAGGAGCTGTAGTGCATAGATTGCGACAAGAATAGGCTCATCCCTTTTATTTTATTAAAAAGAAAAAAAAAAGGAATACTTCTCGTTCCAATTCAGTTCCTGTCTGCAGTCTTAATTAAGAATAAGAGATTTCCACATCACAGTGAAAGATATCTATAGTAACATTAGTATTACTTTATTGCTGTGAACACTCAGTATGTATAAGTAAGTTTTAAGGAAAACGATTTGCTATACTTTGAATACTGCATTCTCCCAATAGGTAAATGTAGAGAGCGATACATAGAGGCTGACAGAGAGAGGTAGGCAGAGCAGAGAGGCAAAGTACAGACAGACTGAGAGGGGGGGAAGAGAGACTTTCAGACAGACAAACAGACAGGGATGGAAAGAAATTGAGGTGAAGAAGTTGACTGGCGATAGGAAATGCTTAAAAAAAAAAAAGGAAAGACAACAGCGTATGAGAAAATAGGGAAAGGGGAAAGTGGAAAAATCCCTCGACACATCCGACCTAGCTTGTGGCGGTGGTAAGTTGTAAATCGTTGATTAGTTGTTTTTGTGACCTACATCCGACCTAGCTTGTGGCGGTGGTAAGTTGTAAATCGTTGATTAGTTGTTTTTGTGACCTACATCCGACCTAGCTTGTGGCGGTGGTAAGTTGTAAATCGTTGATTAGTTGTTTTTGTGACCTACATCCGACGTAGCTTGTGGCGGTGGTAAGTTGTAAATCGTTGATTAGTTGTTTTTGTGACCTACATCCGATCTAGCTTGTGGCGGTGGTAAGTTGTAAATCGTTGATGAGTTGTTTTTGTGACCTACTTCCGACCTAGCTTGTGGCGGTGGTAAGTTGTAAATCGTTGATGAGTTGTTTTTGTGACCTACATCCGATCTAGCTTGTGGCGGTGGTAAGTTGTAAATCGTTGATTAGTTGTTTTTGTGACCTACTTCCGACCTAGCTTGTGGCGGTGGTAAGTTGTAAATCGTTGATGAGTTGTTTTTGTGACCTACATCCGACCTAGCTTGTGGCGGTGGTAAGTTGTAAATCGTTGATTAGTTGTTTTTGTGACCTACATCCGACCTAGCTTGTGGCGGTGGTAAGTTGTAAATCGTTGATTCGTTGTTTTTGTGACCTACTTCCGACCTAGCTTGTGGCGGTGGTAAGTTGTAAATCGTTGATTCGTTGTTTTTGTGACCTACATCCGACCTAGCTTGTGGCGGTGGTAAGTTGTAAATCGTTGATTAGTTGTTTTTGTGACCTACATCCGATCTAGCTTGTGGCGGTGGTAAGTTGTAAATCGTTGATGAGTTGTTTTTGTGACCTACTTCCGACCTAGCTTGTGGCGGTGGTAAGTTGTAAATCGTTGATGAGTTGTTTTTGTGACCTACATCCGATCTAGCTTGTGGCGGTGGTAAGTTGTAAATCGTTGATTAGTTGTTTTTGTGACCTACTTCCGACCTAGCTTGTGGCGGTGGTAAGTTGTAAATCGTTGATGAGTTGTTTTTGTGACCTACATCCGACCTAGCTTGTGGCGGTGGTAAGTTGTAAATCGTTGATTAGTTGTTTTTGTGACCTACATCCGACCTAGCTTGTGGCGGTGGTAAGTTGTAAATCGTTGATTAGTTGTTTTTGTGACCTACATCCGATCTAGCTTGTGGCGGTGGTAAGTTGTAAATCGTTGATTCGTTGTTTTTGTGACCTACATCCGACCTAGCTTGTGGCGGTGGTAAGTTGTAAATCGTTGATTCGTTGTTTTTGTGACCTACTTCGGGTCAACAGGAACGTCTTCAACAACCCCCACGTGACCTTCTCCCGACTGCGCCAGTCAACAGTGTACAGTTATTAGTGTATTTATAAATGGTCCCAGGTGTGGGGGAGAAAAGAACATGTGACCACTCGACAGGTCTTTACACTTGTTAACATGAGCGTCACTTCCTTGTGTCTCTGTGGCAAACAGCGACTTGGAATGGAAAGTTATTTCGAGCTTCGAGTTATAAGGGTGAACAAAGGTCAGGAAATTGAGTTAAGAATTTCTGAAAATTTTCACTGACAGTGAATATCTGTGTAGAGAATTGATTAAACAAAATGCAATTTGCAGTTCCTATGGCTTCTTTTTTCATTTCTTTGTTGCAACTAACGAATTTCCGATTTGATCGTTGTTTTTTTCATACTCTCAACGTCATTTTTGCCGAATACACTAAAACAAAATGACACAGAGTCTGACATTCTTGTCGTATTGTTAAAACAATCATGATAATTGTAATCAGTCCTAACAACTGTTCTATTCAAGAAATGCTGATAGATTTACACACTACAACATCCGCTTCCCCACCAAATACCACTATCATCATCAACTTCATCACTGGTGCACTATAATATCACGACTCATTCTTAATCTTTTGGACTTGACGGACAGTGAATAGCGGGGCTTGAAAATAAGGTAAAAGAGATTATTTCTATCCTTTAGGCCTGAAGCAGACATACCGACACATGGGGTTTGCATAGACAGAGATTATTGAAATAGGAAAATGAGAATGAAAGTCAAGAGAGATAGATAGAAGGAATAATAAACAGAAAGACTGGCAGACATTTCGACTGCCAAACAGAAAATAATAAAGGTTAAAAAATTAATATAAGGAAGTTATTTTATCGGAGGCGATCCCAAATGCTTTAAACAATCAACAAAACGTTTCCTCACCTAAAATATGTACTTCCGCCCTGTTGATATTAATATAATCATTATAATAATGCCTTATAATTATGATCTATAGTTTCCTCCATCCAAACATGCCTGCAATATTATTATCAACTTATATGAGAGCGTACGTTGCTACAAACCCTCTCACCGCCATAGAAGAAAAGCGTATTTGAAAGAATGACCTGTTCCCATAAGATGGATAAAAATCTGTCCATGTAACAACACGACACGTTGTCTATGGGTTACAAGCATCTCCTCTGTTTAATATTGTCTTGGAGAATGAGCCTAACTGTGTTTATTCTGTACACATCAAAGAAGATCAGACCTCTTTCCCTCTCTCTCTCTCTCTCTCTCTCTCTCTCTCTCTCTCTCTCTCTCTCTCTCTCTCTCTCTCTCTCTCTCTCTCTCTCTCTCTCTCTCTCTCTCTCTCTCTCTCTCTCTCTCTCTCTCTCTCTCTCTCTCTCTCTCTTTCTCTGTGTGTGTATGTGTCTCTCTCTCTCCGCAAAGTCAACGGCAAAGCTCAAAACTGAAATCTGCAACATCTGGGTTGTATCCACTTGGTATCCTAATAACTTCATAAAAATTCCACTACTAAAACCATATGTGAAGCATACTATAGCCTAGAGATGAAATCCATGTTGTAAAAGATGCACCAGCCCTCAAACTTATCTTCGCACTTCCGGTAACATTTGGCGGCTTAACGACAACTCTCAGCGCCTTTCCAGGAAATACAGAGATTAGATAGAGTTCAAGCAGTCTGCACCAGAGTATAATATTGTCTTAGTAAAGGTATTTTAGTGCCTTTTTTTAACTGGCAGTATCGTGTGCGAAGTAAATACGACGCACCTAACTCCTATACTCGTCCGTTGAGAGGTAGAATCTAAACCTGCTTCGCCTAAAAATAATAGTAAAAAAAAATACACGAATACCCCGTGGATCAGTAACAAGTCAAAGATTTTACTGGTTGTAAATCAAAGGTGGGGGAAAGTTCGACTTTATGACATAAACAAATACCCTTTAGGAGACTTATTTATAAAATACTGCATCGATGAATAAGCTCTTTGAAAGCTCTTGACCATTAGTTTTCTTTTTTTAAAAAAGAACCGCATATAATATAAGCAGTTTCGGCGGTATCATACGGCGGTCAAGGTCTTACAGTTTTAATTAAAATGGCTCTCCTTTATTTGATAGAGTAACTGACCTGTGCTTTCAAAGAAAGTGCTTATGTTAGTAAGTGGCTGCTGTATAGGCCTTCGGGTATGGTGTGGGGATCAAAGGAAGTAAAACAGGGAAGATAAAAAAAATTTAAACCATAGATTTAGTACAAGTTGGAAGTACTATGAAAGTACTTTTCAGTAATTAAATCTACTCCCTATTCACACCAGCTGTTTGATTAAGAAGCGTGTTTAATGCGAGGCCTTCCAGGACACAGAGCAGCGGAAATATAAAAAAAATATTAACAAATATAATATTTAATATCAATGTTAAGGGGAGAGTTTTCTTGCACGGACCACCAGCTAAAATCATTATGGCATGCCAGGAAAGTACTTGACGAAAATAAAAAAAATAAAAAAAAAAAAGGGTCTCGCCCAATACACCGCCCACCCAATGTCTGTTTCTCTTGGAGAAGGTCATGGATTATTTCAGCCGTGCCTCAGATTGCTAAATGACCCGTGGAAAATCCTTAAGAGTCAGCTGGAACTGGGCTCTGACACGGCAGCGCCAAAATGTTCAGAAGGAATGGACAAAATTAATGCTATAATAAATATGTTCTGTAAGTTGTTGTAGTTTTTTTCTTTTTTTTTTTTGTTTTTTTTCGGGGGGGGGGGGAGATTATGTGTGATTGGGAGGGGTAGTTTTTGTCTTTTTTTTTAATTTGTTATTCTGATATACTGCCATGTTGTCAGAAAAAAAGAGAGACAGAGAGAGAGAGAGAGAGAGAGAGAGAGAGAGAGAGAGAGAGAGAGAGAGAGAGAGAGAGAGAGAGAGAGAGAGAGAGAGAGAGTGACATAGCGAGGGAGAGACCGACAGACAGACACAGAGACATACAAACAGATAGGGAGAAGGTGGGGGGAGGAGGAAGGGATAGATGCGTGTTTCCATTTAATAAGGTGGGGGAACATTCGCACTAAATAAACTATTTCATTTTTATAATAAAACTCGGACACATTGGAATTGACAAGTCTTATAGGATGGCATAAACGTAGCAAAATTAATGGCAAGATTTAGGCAATAAATTCATTCATGGAAGCTGAGTCTATTTACAGAGAAGCAAAAATCTAAAGAAAAAGTTCCCTAATCTCTACATTATATTGAAAAAAAAAAGTGTTTCATCGCTGCCAAAGGCAATGGAGGCTCGATAGTCTGACAAAAATGCGAAAACTCATACAGTTTTTATAACACGAGGCGTGCAAATCCCTGTAATTAAATTTTGCAAAGTACGCTTCAGAATGAATTCGATTTACATTTTTTAATCTTATGGGAATTAATATTTTGTTTGTGCATGAAAATAGTATGCCCCCTGCAGTTATCTGGTACACTGGATTGTCGGTGTCAAGGTAGGTCAATCATAAAAAAGTAATATATTAATTTACGGTTCAGCACCTGAAGTATAAATGGAAGGTGCTTTGACTGACTCTCTCTCTCTCTCTCTCTCTCTCTCTCTCTCTCTCTCTCTCTCTCTCTCTCTCTCTCTCTCTCTCTGTGTCTCTCTCTCTCTTTCTCTCTCTCTCTCTCTCTCTCTGTCCTCTATCTGTCTCTCTGTCTCTCTGTCTGTCTCTCTCTCTGTCTGTCTGTCTGTCTGTCTGTCTGTCTCTCTCTCTCTCTCTCTCTCTCTCTCTCTCTCTCTCTCTCTCTCTCTCTCTCTCTCTCTCCCAAGCTATAATATCACATTCCACTGCTTCAGGTTCCTAGACGTGAGTCTCAACCAAGTCTCGCACCTGTTATGATGGAAGGCACTGGTGTCGCCACAGGGACAGGCAAGGCAGATGCATCCAGGAAAGTGGTGCCAAAATAATCGATTGAATTATCTTCTAGTGCACTTTTCCCACCCAAAACTAACACTGCATTTTGCCGGTGCATGAACCGACTGATAAGAGGACTTTGGAAATACATAAAGGTACTCGAGGTTAGAGTTTGATTGCGATACTATAGAATTTTAAAGTTATTAGTGTATGAGCTTGTTTAAACGATTCGTCAAGGGAGGTTATTCATG
>JAWDGP010007701.1:930000-960000 GCA_033675545.1 Elysia crispata | reverse complement strand
AAAGAAAGCCCGAAAAAAAAAAAAAAAAGAAACGAGGTATTTTGTTCCTGGAAAAGCACTGGGAATAATGTATTGGGGGCAGTAGAAATTGGGGTCAGTGAGTCCATCCTGCTATCCTCCTCCAAGACGATTGACAAGTCGACAAGCCGTGATAATTATTATTCCCCAGAGAGAACCTTGTTCATGCCGCTTCGACCAGCAGGGGGAAAATGCGACAGGGTTGTACAGGGAGAACCTAGACTGAAACCTGTCACCTTCAAGGGGATGCCAATCGCATAGCTTTCGTTAAGCATTTAGGCAAGAAAAAGAAAATATCGTATCCATAACGTAAGACAATTTCTGTGTCAAATCATATGAAACATAATTTCTTGATTATTACAAAGGAAAGGTTGTAACATTACTTTCCTTTCTCTTTTTTTTCCCCTTTTCTTTTATCATTTTCTGAATACAATCTTTCAATCATCCTGTCAGCCTACTTTCATCGTCAGGAAAACACAGTCATCTTTGCCTTCCAAGGATTGGCTTCCTCCTTTCTCAAGCCAAAAAGCCATTGTGCCCCAAATCATCTTCCTTAACGTGTGCTATAATAATTTAAACGCTTTGTTTTTATTCACGATTAGAATACGATTACACAATATCCTTAACAAGGAAGCAATAATTTAGTTAGTTGTTGCATATAACATTAATATTTTCTTTAAAAAAATACTGGCTAGCATTACTTTGTTACTTCTCTCATTTAGAAAAAAAAGGAAACAATAAACAAAGGAATACAATATTCACACGCCCTGTAGGAAAGCAATACTAGATACCAGTTATGTGCTTGATTCGAATGTAAATTTTTAGCTCCTTTTGCAAAAAGAGTTTGTAGTTGGATCGAGCATATTTTTTTTTTTAATTTCTACTTCTTTTTCTTTCTTTCTTTCTTTCTTTCTTTCTTTTTTCCCTTTTCTTTATGAAAGGGCTGGGGGGACGCAATTTTGCTTTGTTATGTTCTTTTCTTTAATCAGACTTTTGATATTGGGTGGAAGGCCACTTGAAGTAGATAAACTGATAATATGTACATCATTCTCGTTGAGTATTGATCATAACACTTTTTTCCTTCTTTAAAAGCTATAAATTGTTTTTAATTCCATTATGATTTTAAAGCAATTCAAATTAACCAACATTAATTATTGTCTCCTTCAATATGTAGTCATATGTTGAGATTCAAGAAACAATAAGATTTCAAATAAAAGGTACGTTAGACATCCAGTTTTAAATTCATTTGTAACTCTAATTAAGGCGTGCAGTCTTGTAATATTCCGCCACTTGTACCATCAGTACAGGCATCCATCACGTTTGCTAACAGGCAACGCCAGAAATACTCCTTAAGAAATAATGATGAAACTTCCATCTAGAAATGTTTTTCGTCAAACATTTTCAAGCCGGTGTGTCTCTGTGTGGAGGACTCCCTCTCTATCCTCCCCTCCCCTCTTCCCGGTCCGACCCTCCTTGGCCAGAGTCCAACAACAGGTGGTTTGGCAAGACGTGTGCTGGTTTGTGAGGATCAGGAACAGGAATGGAAAATTCTTTACTATTTTTCTCTTGCTGCTTCTTTTGATTTTTTTAAAATCTTCCTCAGACTCCTAGAGATCCTCAGCAGGATTATTTTTCCTCATGTTTTATTTATCGATACTTGTTTTTACATGGAATAAGTTTAGAGCTCTTGGAAATAGATAAATTAGTATCTTTGGAAGGCAAACTAAAAACCTACATGTCTCTTATCAGAGCGGAGTAGTGAAAAAAAAAAAAAAAAAACAACATTGCCCAGATTTTCAATAAATTTATACAAAGCATTGAAATATCAGTCTGGTGAGAATTAAAAATTTTGGCTTCATCCGGGACATTGTCATACGTCACTTCACATGGTTCAGAATTATTTCGGCCCGACTAGGAAACGCAAATACTAGGAAATATTATCTATTTGGAGGGTTTCACATATACAGTTTTACAATCGCATTTGTTTCAGCTTTGTTGCGCTATGAAGACACTGTTTTAATAAGCAACTTAAGTTGCCGTCGTCAATGAAAGAAAGCCCAATATCTGGCGTCATAATAATTAAATCATTGGATTGCCTTTATTGAACACGACCCGCTACAAAACATTGACCTCAAAGGTATGCTTACATATATGAAGCGATTTGCAGCTAACATCACCATTCCACGAAATACTCTGACGTGACAGGCAGCACTTCGTGTCGCTTGCGAATGGTAAAACTTAGCGCATCTTTCATTTTCACACTACTTTCCACAAATCACATGCAAGTCAAATTGTTGCTTGTGAAATCAAAGCATTTTGTGGAATGGTGTTGCTTGCTGCAAATCGCTTCGTGTAAACATGCCTTTAGTTTGACCTTTCAATAGGTTTTAAAAAATCTTTCTACTTATTCTAATATCTGTCTGTCGCTTATGTAACTCTCCTCATGTAGGGATTGGCTTTGACAGGCTTAGTTTAACAATCAATGTAAAGAAACTCTAGATTATAGCATAGGAATAATATGAAAGGATGTCAGACCCTTAACTTAGACAAAAATCTTTGGAATGTAATAAGTGTACAAAATATGGATTTCACTTAAAAAAAAAAAAGGGGGGGGGGGAGTAATCGGTGTACTCAGGTCATTTTACATTATAATTTTATAAGTTCATACTGCTTTCCAATTGTAATCAGTGGACAGGGCCTTTACACATAAAATAATGATAGACATGGGGATCAATAAATCGTGAGGTTTATAAATTATGTGATGAAAAAATTGAAGAGGAGTAACATGTGGGTGTCGCTGTCTTACATCTGCCTAAAGAGAATGTATTCGAAAACCATCCCTTTTTTTTTCATAACTTTATTATAATATGATTTATGCTCCTATATGTCATTGGTGAGTCACACAGGAATGCACTTTATTTATCTCACGAGCATTTATGTATGTGTATGTCAATGAATTTCTATTAAAATAAAATCAGTGTCATATTGGAATAATGGTCCAGGTTGTATAAGAGACAAGTTGACTGTATTGGACCAATTAATTCTGAACCAAACAGAGATCAAATTTTAACTCGAGAGTGTCTTGAAGCGTGGATATTTATCAAGAGAAACCTACACGAAAAACTAGCCGATGTTGACTTCATTTCTTTTTAACTATAATTAAATCACTTAATGAATCAATACAACAAACTTTCGATGGAGAGTCTCTCCGCCACCCCAACCCCTCTTCTCAACTCCTGTCACTCACTCACACACACACACACACACCACACTTTACCCCATGCCGTCCCTATGAGGAATCTAGTGGTGTAAGCCTGGCTGGTACAGGTCTTTGGTCCGAAGCCCTGGCCCAACGGACCTTTTGTTACGGTCGCAAATCCCTGTGGAATCTGACACTCAAGGTCAGCGTACCCCCTCGGTCCTCGTCTGGGCCTGCGGCGTCTAAGCATGACGAGCCTCGAATCTAAATCTACGCATTAGGTGTTTTTACCACTATCGTTATTTCAGCGGGGCTGTGTCCGCAACATGCCAGTAGTTCAGCTGAGATTACCCCAACTACTACTGTTATTATTGCGGATGAAACCACACGCGTTTTGGTTTTGTTTTACGCGAGCGTTTGGGGTTGTTTTTTTTATTTTTCTTACGCTCGCTGAAGATTTGCCTCTCTAAATTTTAGAAGAAACAGTACCATGCCTGTCTCAGTAATCGATATACTATTTTTTATATCTAGTTTTGTATTTATCTTTTAATCTATCTTTTGGTGAGTATATCTTTTTATCTGTCTTTCTGTTTGTAAATCTATAATTCTTATCTATCAAAAAAAAAAAATCGCTCTTCATACCTACCTACCTCACTCCTTTCATTCTGGTTGTCTCTCTCCTTTCTCTTATCTCTCTCTCTCTCTCTCTCTCTCTCTCTCTCTCTCTCTCTCTCTCTCTCGCTCCCTCTCCCCCTCTCTCTCTACTTATGTATCTATCATTCTCTATATGATTTCCTCCGTTCATCTGTTAATCCAAGCATGGGATTCGTCGAACTCCGGACTTCTCCGCATGATTTCTAAATAATAACAAAAACTCAGAGGAGACTTCTTGGATACCATGTAAATATGTAAACATCGCCTACAAAATCTTTTTGTGCTGAACGCCTTGTTAAAATGATCTGCTGTTTACAAGTTCATAAAAATACTAACTCTCCGCGATTTTTTTATTGGTGACAAAATGCAAGGCATTTGTTGCGATCGATAGAAAAGATCTTTAAAAAATCCACTCACGCGAGAAGTAGTTTCGAGATAATAGAGAAGTCCTTTAAAGAGGCAAGCCGCTTTGGCGTTGTAAACAACATACAAAGACCCTCACATGTGTGAAGAACGACAAGAAACTAGAATTTTCATTTCATGCCAAGAGAAGCCTATTATTCTCATGCAAAATGTAGAAAGAGAACAAAAGCGTTAACAGATAAATCTTGTCAGTCTTAAAGATTGAGACGGAAGAAGATTTAGTTTCTTGAGGTATGGTCATTCGACTTCAACAGTGTGTCACTGATAAGCGATAGATAATATTTCCATTTAATTTTTTTTTTCTGGGTCATAGTTACAATCAATTTCAAAAGACAGGTGCTGAGAAACTTTATCCATGTTCTACCGCGTTATTTTCTTTCCCTTTTTGCGCTCTTGAATGATAATGGTTGACAAAGGACTTGTTTATTGCTCCGAGCGCACGCTTCTAAGAAGCCTCATGATGAACTCAAATTTTCGGGTTTATCGCGTAGATGAGCAATCATTCTGAATTAAGGTCAATTTCGCTTTGTACCTTTTGAACAATATTTTTCATTTAATTTTTTTTTTTACTTTTATTTTTTTCCTAGAGCGACATGCAGCTTATAGTAATTTTTGTAGTTTCGGTGAGTTCACACCGCTAACAGTCACTCAGATCTAATGAGTTGGCTCTAACTCAGAAGCGCTTATCTCGCTGTATCCGTACAAGAAATTTTTTTTACATACAGTAGTAAATGTGAGGTGAAGCAAAGTGCGCGAGCTATAACTGTCAACTCATGCTTAATGACTACGATCATAGTCACCGAATTTCTTTCAGATCTTGTTCATCTCGGTTGATAAGGCGATATGAGCGGGCATTCGCAAGAAGTTCTTTTTCGTTAGGTAGAAATCAAGTGTTAATTAAAAAGGAATTACAACTATTCCCCTATTGTACATGGCGCTCCCTCAGGATTACGTGATGGAATGCTTAATATTTGAGGGAGCAACCCAGCTTGTAAGAGATTTTAATGTGATCGAAAAAAAAAAACGGGATAAAAACCGTTTGGCCTAGACTGTCCGTATTCTGAGCTCTCAAAACTTCAAATATCGCCGGCTCAAATAAGAGTTCCGCGTAGGCCCTAAGATTTGCAGCATAACTTTTTTCACAAACATGCCGGAATAGCGGCATTGGCAGCCGAACGTTCGGGTAAAACTCCCATGAAAGCGAATGAAAAATAAAACGCTCGTGCCCCAAACAAGACGATGAATATTATCTTCTCAAACAAGGGAGAAACTCTTTTGCGAGGCATCTCGCCCCAACACCACCCCTATTTGTTTTACGTGATGCGTTGCTTGTTCCATGACTTAGTTCTCCTGTATTCGTCTGTAACTCCCGTGGGAATAACGGAAGGCGTTTGACTGCAACTTAATGTAATGTTGATTTCTTTTTTTTTCCTCTCTCTCTCTCTCTCTCTCTCTCTCTCTCTCTCTCTCTCTCTCTCTCTCTCTCTCTCTCTCTCTCTCTCTCTCTCTCTCTCTCTCTTTCTCTCTCTCTCACTCTCTTCCATTTTGTCTCTATTCGTCTTCCTCTTTATTTTTCTCTCTCTTCTTCTTCGGCCTGTACCTAATTAACTATCGATCCTCGTGCATGTCTAAGTATGGTCCCCTTTACCAAAACAAAGATTTCCAAAGTCAAGTTCACAGCAGCCTGTTACACAGTCGAAGATTACCGGCCAAACTCTCCTCATGAGTATTTGTTGACAAGTAGAGCTTAACGGTCATCCAAACGCATTGATTAGTTTTGACAATATTTTGAAAAAGAAGGGAGAAAAGGCACAGAGAAAGAGAGACCCCCAAGAGCTAAAGAATTCTAGATGTGGGTGGAGAAGTGCCACCAGGAAGCTATGCACATCACACGCTCCACGCTCTCCTCCAGTGTTTGTCCAATCAGGTAGAAGACTTGCGCCAGGAGAGAACCAACCGGAGCAAACTGCCACAGAAATATTGACACTTTTCGAAATCTCAGCTGACGTTGACATCGGAAACGGGGCTTTGGAATTCCATTACGGTAATTCTGACGGGTCCGTTGGATTACGGCTTATATACGTTGTAATCGTATTTAAGCAGGTGCCTGTAATCGACGTGGGCTCTGGACTGCCAGGTACGGCTCTATTCATGGTACTCTAACGTCTCTTATGATAATATACGACTCTCCTGTCTCTAAGAAGTGACATGTGACCAAAATAGTAAGCTGAGATTCTTAAGTAGTTCAAAAGTCATTCTGTCATGTCGGATTAAGACGTTAATGACTTGTGGGAACAGTTCTTAAGCCCTTTTGCCATCTGTTCTTGCCTAATGCATTGTGTCAATCAGTGCTGCTTTGCGGTCAATCAACTAAATCCGACTGTCAGCACAATGTGGCTGACGTAGGGTGATGTAAAAGTAACAAAAGTTACTCAAGGACAAAGACATTCTTCTTAATAGCAATTAGGAACTGGCTGGACAGATAAATAAATACAAGGAGCGCTGGCATGGCTGGTAAACCGTCTTCTGAAAAGAATGTATTTTGAGTGCGTCCGTTAAAATCTGTTTCAACATTTTCCAAACAAAAACAATCGAAATCGAGATCATCAAGTTGAATTATACTTATAATAACAAGGAGAAAAGTAAATGATCTCGTGTAATGACCTTAAAAATCCAACTTGCCCAGATAGAGTCCAGTTCAAAGAGAATTATAAAGATACGTTGGCATCCAGCCGTTTATTCCCGTACCTGTAGGGTCCAAAATATTCTAAACTGGTGAGCCTCACGAGGGCGTCAACCTCTAGTCCTCTTTAAACAAAGTACTTGTCTTTGGCACTAAAACTTTGATGGGGCACTAGTAATTCGTCATTCTGGCGTGACCAACGTAATTACGGCTGTGGGTCGCAGTCCGAAAACTGTTGACAACCCATAATAAAGGGGCGAGGGAGTCCTTTTATTTCTTATACTCCTCTCTTTATATCCCTAGTTCTCACAGGAATTCTTTTCTAACCTGACTATTATATGAGTTACAATATAAATCAGGGCGTACCAAAAGCACAACGAAAATAATTAAATAATAAGAGATCTGAATTCCATATTGGCCACTTCAAAGGACAAGATTGGTCAGAAAGGGGAGTAGGAGCAAGTGAGAGAAAGAGCAGAGAGAGAGAGAGAGAGAGAGAGAGAGAGAGAGAGAGAGAGAGAGAGAGAGAGAGAGAGAGAGAGAGAGAGAGAGAGAGGGAGGGAGGGAGAGAGAGGGTAAGAGAAAGAGAGAGAGGCTTCAGTTATGCCTACCTTCAATTCAACATAATATTTTGTGCAGGTGGCAGACACTTTGGTTTTTTTTTTCTTTTTGTAGTTCAATGACTCTTGAATAGCCCTTGAAAGACAATTTTAGTGCTGTCTTCTGCTTGACTATCAAAGAGAACATGCATTTTACACAAGTTATTTAACATTTTTTTCTGTTTTAGGTGGAGAAAGGAATATTATAGTTCTTTATGGTGGCCAACAATGAGAGAAGACTTAAAAAAATAGGGTTCATATAGTATACATTCAATGGGAAAAATTAAGACGAAAGGCAGATAAGTACTGTATTTCGCGACATCTCATTATCATGAGACTATGTCAGCATCATACTAAAATAAGAGGGTCTTTTCTGAGAATAAGACAATAGTCAGTCTCCAGCATCGACAAGATCTCGGAGTTAACTGCTTTTGGTTGATTTATTACCATCTCAGTCGAGAGATTCACAAAAAAAAAAAACGAACGAAAGTTGAGCCTCGATTCAATTAAATATAATGGAATCGTTCTTTCAGAAGTTAACATCCCCAAAGTTTTTTTTAAACTTTAACTGAGTAAAACTAATTAGGATAGAGACAAAAGGGAACTACATAGATGCGTTTATCACCCAGACTTGGAAATTTTGTTTTTCGATTCATTTGCTCTGTCCACACTACGAGCCTTGCCCTTAAGAAAGGAGAAACCGGAGACGGCTGCCGCTTTGTTTTGATGTGACCATGGTCGGCACCCCAGGTGGCTGGAACTGACACGGTCAGGTCAGGGGCAGTGGAGAATGCAAGGCCAACATGGGTGGAGGCGAGAGTAGGTCGCCGCAGACCAGCGTCGGGAGTAGATTAGATTTAGGGGCGGGCGCTGACGGCTTGGGAATATTTAGAAATGGAAATGTCAGAGAAATAGTTATAAATAATTAAAACTTTTTTGTGAAAAGAAGACATGAAAATTTAATATACCTATTATAGTTGTTACAAAAGAGATGATAACTGTAGAGACATGAAGAGGGAAGGTAAAACATTAATGAGGGAAAGGTCGCCTTTGTTTTTCATTTTTTTAAGATTTGCCAAACGAAAAGAAAGAAGAGGGATGGCTTCAATATTGAGAGTGTTTTCAAAGAGACTGGGCTTGGCGATTCCAATAAAACTGCGCGCTTTATTTTTGGAACAGCCTGCAAGAAAAGATCAAGGAGGTATTTGAAGGTAATATAATTTCGCTATTGAGAAGGAAATAAAATGGAAAAAAGGAGTGACGGAAAAGAGAAAAGAAAAAAATTCATTAGAATCTTGATTTTAGTACCCTTTTTTATTTCCCTGGAAGGAATTAATCCTAAGCAATTAAACAG
Source organism: Elysia crispata (assembly GCA_033675545.1). Taxonomy (NCBI): domain Eukaryota; kingdom Metazoa; phylum Mollusca; class Gastropoda; family Plakobranchidae; genus Elysia; species Elysia crispata. The sequence continues at coordinate 951,070 of JAWDGP010007701.1, read as the reverse complement.
ATATCTGTTTCCAGCACACACAAAAAATTAACATTAAAGCATATTGTTAGCCTAAGCCTGTTGTTTTGCTAAAAACTGAAAAAAAATGTGCAATATCGTGGCACATTATTGTGCTACACAGGAAAATGGTCATGGTTAAATAGCTGATTAAATAAGACTTTGCTGTAACTTTTAGACAAGGGTTTTTGTCTAAAATAGGTATCGAAAATAGCCATGCTTGTACAATTTAAGAATGAGAACTTTATCTAAAAAACTTTATATTTCATCTCTCTGTTTCATATTGAAGAGCCCCCACCCCTTCCCTTCCACACACACACACACAACGTACTTTTCAATGTTCTATTACTTACTTATTCTGTTTTGTTTTGTTTTGTTTTTCCTTATGGGTTTTTTCTTGTTTTTTTTTTTTTAAGCTCTGAATAGTGGCGTCTAGAAAACCACCAGAAAATACAATTAGTGTCAGGTGTTTTCCGTTGTGGTTGCGCCTCGTTAAAAAAATATGTACACTGATCAATGATAAATATTGGGTTTATTTCGTATTTATTTGGGAAACAGAACATCCTTGACATTTTCCAAACTTTTTCCGAATCGTTCCCCGGTTAGTGAATAGCGCCTCCTCACTACAGAAAGAAGAACAAAAACAACTCAGGTAATATAACCCCTGAGTTTTGGCAGTCGGTTAGGGGATTGGGGAAATGCGCAGTTGAGCTGAAAACACTTTGAATATTGTGTAGGCGTGTTGGGGGATTTTGGGGTGGCAAAGGGGACAAGTGGTTTGCAAAAGTTAATATTATCGATGGAAGAAGAAGAAGAAGAAGAAGAAGAAGAAGAAGAAGAAGAAGAAGAAGAAGAAGAAGAAGAAGGAATAGAGGAGGAGGAGGGAGAGGGGGAGGAATACGAAGAAGAATTCAGATTAACAAAAGAAAAAGCAGAAAAAAGAGCTTTAAAAAAACTGCTTGGTTCAGCCAGTACCGTTACATCTGTAGTGAGGAGTTATTCGCGATCGACATTGGTGGAGGTTCAAGATACTGAGTTATAATGATGATATCAAACAACCTACCAGTAGAATGATTCCTTTGATCTATAACAGACCTGAAGAAGGAGCTGATTGGGGATCTTTTCATGAGGTTAAACCCACACCATCTGGCAGGATGTGCTGCATGCTGTGCATATATTCACCGGCATTTAAAGGCTGCCAATCTGCCTGGTCAGGTTAAGCCGGCCTCGCTACTGACCGCCGGAAGGCCAAGGTAGCCCTCGTAAATAACGGGAGGAGAACCAAGGCCTTTTCATTTGTAATTGGTCTAAATCTGGGAAACCAGAGATGACCCTGGCCTCGACAGGTCACTGCGTGGTAAAGTAATGGATGAATGCCGACAAGAATCTGATTAAAGGCTTTGGTGCAATGTATTTTTTTTTTTTTTCGTTTTTCTTTTTTTTTAAAGAAAACAATCTGATAGTCTGGTTAAGGAGCATATTAGATCTATTACATGATATAAAAAAGGCAACTTACAGAGAGTCACAATAGAATTACGTGTAGTTGAATAGAATGAAGAGAGAGAGAGAGAGAGAGAGAGAGAGAGAGAGAGAGAGAGAGAGAGAGAGAGAGAGAGAGAGAGAGAGAGAGAGAGTGAGTGAGTCAAGCACTGAAAGAGCGTAAGAAAAATACAACTAGAAGCATTTTGATGGAAAAGAAGGCGTAAGACCCATAGATCTGTCTATCCAAGTCACAACTAAATATTTAATCTTGATTCGTCGAGGTGGGTATATCATAAATTTTAACGATAATTTACAGGAAAAGAGCGCAAGACTTCTAAGGTAAATTATGTTTTTCAAACTTAGGCTCCGGTAAGGTTTGAATTGAGTTCTTAAACAAGATCTCCGTAAATCACGTTAATGAATTCGTCCTTTGTAATCGCTTGGGGAAGCAGATAAACTTAGAGGAACAGAGGGAGGGAAAGAGACAGAGAGATACAAAGAGAGGCCGAGAGAGAGAGAGAGAGAGAGAGAGAGAGAGAGAGAGAGAGAGGAGAAGATATTTCGAGTGTTACAAATAGGTAACGCAGAGAGCCTTGAAGGAAGGTAAAGAGTTCTATTTTGGGATATTTCGCACCCAAAGTTATTGCTAGCAGAGGTCAGGGGTAGAAAAAACATTTGTGACCTGACCTGGGTTAACCCAAGCCTGATCCTAAACACACCCACGCACACATTAAAATAGATTTAGCGTAGGTCATTAGTGAGCTAGGCAGAGCTATACCACCCGGATAAAATCATTCTGGTTTGGCTATGAGGGCTTATGTATAAAATGCGTAGATTTGGTGATAAATTAAAAAAGGGAACTCTGTAAGTAGAATCCCCTATAATTGTTTAATCTTGACCCGCACATTTTGCCACTACATGTGTATTACGTACTCTCCGCCCATATCTATTCCGATTGTGATATATAACTATAATGGTCTCCCAATTGGAGGACGCTAGATGATGCAGAATACAGTATTTCTATCTGCCCGAGTATTACCACCGTCTAAATACCAGCCTTCCTCTAATGAGTGATCTCATGCCGAGAGAGCTCTCCACCTGCCTCTGAATTGAGGTTGTGAAATTTATGAAAATTTGATAAAATGGGAAATTTGCCCCAAAGTTGTAGTTCTGAAAATACAAACTCGCGACGAGTCTTTGACCGAATCATCCAGTTTATCGATAGAGCATTATACGGGCAATAAGGAAGCCCTAAGTGTTAATCCTGATTTGGGCTACCTTATTCTAAGGCTTGAGAGGAAGCGCCCAAGTATCAAACTCTGTCACCGTAGATGTGACGGTTACTTCGCACTTAATCGTTGAAAATAAACAGTTCCGTTTTCTGACTAAATACACATGCGGAATAGAACCCATTTAAACTAAATTTATTCTCAGATAAAATCATAGAAAAAGCGTTTCTCATTGAAAGGTTACGATAATTTTTTTATAATCTAAAGTTGTTGTCATTAAAAGAATGCTGTATTTCGGAATGGGTGTAAAGAATGCGTGCGGTTACTATAACAAAGTATAACGTTTAAAAAAGAATTTTTAAAATGCACTAGAAATGAGCTGTAATAGAAAACTGAAAGAATCTCATATTTGGCAATTCGACAACTTTCAATTATTTATACTTTTATCTCGCCTCAAACTTTCCTCATAAAATATGTCAGTTGCCAACTTCAAAATTCCGGATCAAGCAAGCAAATGGTAAAAAAAAAACTGTGGAAAGAAACCTAACGACACCAGTCACAATGGGAGAGTTGGTCTAACACTCCACGAGGGGCATATAACTATAATACATGAGGTTCCATATAACTATAAAACACGATGTTTCATATAATTATAATACATGAGGTTCCATATAACTATAATACACGAGGTTTCATAATATAATTATAACACACGAGGTTCCATATAACTATAATACACGAGGTTCCATATAATTATAACACATGAGGTTCCATTATTATTATGATTATAATGAGATTATGTGCAGGATGAAAGATACAGATACAGGAATGTTGCAACATAAAAACCATCATTACAATAATCCGTACCTATGGTTATAGAAATAAATATAATTATCTCCACGTCAAGCTTTGAGGGATTGAAAACAGAAAAAAAAAAAAAAGAAAAACTTAAGCATGATGTAAAACAAAACAAATGCTCTAGAGCTGCTACGGAAATATTTTTTTATCCCCATTCCCTTCTTTAAATAATAAATAACATCCCCTCTCACAAAAATTGTTTATGAGCACAAGAATGCCCGCCGATTTACCTAACTAAGATAGTTGACAAAACATTTAAAAAAAAAAAAAAAAAAAAGCATTGTTTGTTTCACAGCAAGCTGGAAAAATTGGTTTACATTGTGTTCTTCATTAAAAACCGCCCACACGAATTCTGCAGCGTAAAATGAGACGCTTGTCTCGAAATGTCTCCTGTGGGGTTAGTTGTCAGGGGGTCTGACAGGAACACAGAATAACTCTTTCATCGCTGTTTTACGTCACAGAGGGAGGGTGTTCCGCGGAGTTTTACTACAAAACAGAGATGGAGATACCTGCTTATAAGAATCATCGCATGCGCGCACTGTCTTTATCTTGTCTCATGAACATTTTGTTGCAGATAGCTATATTGCTTGCCGACAATAAATAACAATGGATGTCCTTTACCACAGTTGAGAATCATGGCTATGTTATTTGTCTTGATTATTCTGTTTTATAATCATTCTGTCCATAGAAATACTGGGATATCAAAACCTGTTTTGTTTGTTGCGACATACAATCATCTAGTTCTCAAATGTTCAAAAAGCACTCTACTCTCTCTCTGGGTCTTGTGTAAGTGGAAGATTATGACAAATTGTTGCAATATCAAAATTATTAAGCCTAATATCACTCATAAACACCTTCATTTCTTAAGTTAATTGGAGTAACGCTTTATTATCTCAAAAACCTATCAAATATAATCAGTGTTATCTTAAGAACCTGTGAATCTTTTTTTTTATCTTTTCGTTTGAAATGAATTAAAATAACTTTTGGCCCATGGCTGTTGGCTGATATCGATATTCCTTAACCGATGCACGGCCTACAACAATGCTGTATGTAGTAGAGGTTTCTTAACACTGCTCCCAATCACCACCAAACCAGTGCTTACTGGTGGTGCTGCTATTGATACAGTTGCGGCTATAGCCTTTACCACTATTATTGCCATAACAAACTACTGCTACTATTATTGTTACTGCTGCTACTACTGCTACTTCTATTACCACTACGACTAATACAGCTACAACTACTATTACTATTACTACTACTACTTCTACTACTACTACTACTACTATTACTACTATTACTACTGCTGCTGCTGCTGCTGCTGCTTCTACTGAGAATGATGATGATGATGATGATGATGATGATGATGATGATGATGATAATAATAATAATAATAATAATAAGAAGAAGAAGAAGAAGAAGAAGAAGAAGAAGAAGAAGAAGAAGAAGAAGAAGAAGAAGAAGAAGAAGAAGAAGAAGATGATGATGATGATGATGATGATGATGATGATGAATTTGCATTAGACTTTTTTAAAGTAAAAAGGCATGTCTACGTTTGAAATTTGTCAATAAGACAAAATGGTCTTCGAGAAAATTCCCAAACGACTGTTTCCAGCAGTAACTTCCTGCTATAGACATGCTAATCGTGTTTTATAACATAGATAAAATGATAGGTATGTCAGAGACTTTGAACCTTGCCCCCTTCACTGGGAGGAAACTATTACTTACAATACAAAAAGATCTCCTTGGGATTTAATTTGTTGCTGACATACCAAAATGCATCCACTATCTTTACCACCTATCATCAATTTTCCCTTGCCCTTAGCGTCTTACTCAGAACACCGAGCAGTAACGGAAGCAACCATTATACTTGCCTTTAATACCGGGCAAAATACGAACGAACCGGGTTAATAAGGGAGATCGTACAAAAATGACAACTATACATTGAACTTGTCGACACAGCAGATAAACTCATCACAAAGGGTAGCCGGTAATAATTGTCGACATAGTCCTGCCGCAGATCCCACAAGATTCTATAGTTGGTGGTGGTTTCTAGGTCACACATTCTCGCGCTGAATTCTATGGCAATGTGTCACGGATTATGAATGAAGGGGGCACAGGCGATGTACTCAATATGGGATAAAAAATCTGATCAATCAATAGAAAAGCTCAACCCGAGTCTTTTGCTGTCACAAGTGATGAACGAAAGGAGGGCAGCAAAGGGCATATCATTTCGCCATTTTAACAGATAGTCTTAAAATAGGTATTTGACCTACATACTTTAGGGCACCTTCAATAGCATTCTCTCTTCTGTTTCCATTTCCAAAAGAATTTCTGAGTAGTAGTTGTGTGCATTGAATTTGGTCACTTCAAATTTCTCTTTGTCTTGTCTAGAATGACCCGTATCAAACTTTTGACCTCTTGCATTGAGAGCAATTATGACTAAAAAGTTGAAACATAAGCAACGACAGTTGGATCAGCAGTGGAAATAGCGGGTGGTGACAGATGGCGACCACTGAAGATCATGTTAGTTTTACATCGAGTATAATTTGTAATGCGAGGCGTCGAGCGGTGATGCAACCAGTCTAGACATGCTCAGGGTCGGCCCGGTAATCTAACAACAATTCTATGAATTTACGTGTCTCATGTTTGTTAGGCAAGAGAGGTGTTGATGATGACGATGAAGGAGAAAGAAGAAGAAGAAGAAGAAGAAGAAGAAGAAGAAGAAGAAGAAGAAGAAGAAGAAGAAGAAGAAGAAGAAGAAGAAGAAGAAGAAGAAGAAGAAGAAGAAGAAGAAGAAGAAGAAGAAGAAGAAGAAGAAGAAGAAGAAGAAGAAGAAGAAGAAGAAGAAGAAGAAGAAGAAGAAGAAGAAGAAGAAGAAGAAGAAGAAGAAGAAGAAGAAGAAGAAGAAGAAGAAGAAGAAGAAGAAGAAGAAGAAGAAGAAGAAGAAGAAGAAGAAGAAGAAGAAGAAGAAGAAGAAGAAGAAGAAGAAGAAGAAGAAGAATAATAAGAAGAAGAAGAAGAAGAAGAAGAAGAAGAAGAAGAAGAAGAAGAAGAAGAAGAAGAAGAAGAAGAAGAAGAAGAAGAAGAAGAAGAAGAAGAAGAAGAAGAAGAAGAAGAAGAAGAAGAAGAAGAAGAAGAAGAGAAGGAGAAGAAGAAGAATAAGAAGAAGAAGAAGAAGAAGAAGAAGAAGAAGAAGAAGAAGAAGAAGAAGAAGAAGCAGAAGAAGAAGAAGAAGAAGAAGAAGAAGAAGAAGAAGAAGAAGAAGAAGAAGAAGAAGAAGAAGAAGAAGAAGAAGAAGAAGAAGAAGAAGAAGAAGAAGAAGAAGAAGAAGAAGAAGAAGAAGAAGAAGAAGAAGAAGAAGAAGAAGAAGAAGAAGAAGAAGAAGAGAGCATGAGACTAAAAATTAATTCTTATTCAGATAAGTTTTTGATTTCTTTGATCGATCGAAGCCGGTTTGATAGAGACAAAGCGTAATAGTGAAATACAAGAGAAATAAAATAAGAAAATAAAAAACCGAGAGTCAGCCAATCTCTCCTGCTGATCCGGTCTGTGGCTGATCAGTGGTCAGATGTGACTAGGTTTCAGCTCTGGTCACCTGCGACACTTAGCTCATTAACCAGCCTCGCGAGGTCGAGGGTCAGTTAAGTCAAAAAGGCGTATAGAATTATGCTGTTAACAGCTCGGCATGACTGGAATGTCCTTTTTCCTGTAACACCCCCGGTCTCGGAATCTGCAGTCATTGGGTCAACCGTCCAGACATGACAAACAGAATAGATCTAGACAGATACATTCCAGCCTCCTACCAGTGAAATCTATACGGCTGACATCAAAGCAATCAGCGGAGAGAAAACAGATCTTGATCGAGATAAACAAGAAACGTTTTCGTTGACAATAAGCGTTGGCTTGTGGAATGTGTAAAAGAACTACAGTAACAAATTACTTGGTGGAGATGGTGAAGCTTTGAAAATTCAAACAAAACTATTTCATCACTATATAAAGTATAAGGACTTTAAAAAGAAAACAAAAAAACAAAGCATCGGTGTGATGAAATCCGATAATTTAACGACTTAAGAAGAATAAAACAAACCGCAACAAGACTTTGCTTAAATAATTTTAGAAAACATACTCTGTCAACTTATTGGTAAATTGTTACGACTTGAAAGTGCACTAAACCACAATATGAAATAAAACAAACAGCAAGTTAGTTACGCTATATAAACAAACAGCAAGTTAGTAACGCTTTAAGCTGAGATACTCCGCCAGCCATTATTCATGTGACAAAATGACTCATGCATTATCAACACAAAATTGCATCTTGGAATTGTTTGCGGTGGCGTTTACTGTTCAGTCTGTCATCAAAACTCATTGCCGTTATGACCTGAAATGTTTAACTCAGTCTTTAACCTTCCATTTTCAACATATACGAGTAGAAGCCTACATACATATAATAACAGAGAATTTCTCAACCATTACTGCATGGCTACAATGTTACAGTCTCAAAAGAATCCTGAGTCGAATGTAATTAAACTTCCAAAATCTTATTAAAGAAGTCAAGCAAGAATGTTGCATTCCCACCCGATGAATACTTTAAACTATATTAAAGTCATTAGAACGCATTTTTGGGGGCTGAAAAACGCTTCCTTTATTAACAAAAAAAAAACTTTACCATTAAAACAATAACCACGTTGATTAGAAAGGTTACAAAGACACCGTTCTTAGCCAGGGATGACAATAAACAGTTAGCGCCATCTTGCTTGGAGTATTATCTTGCGGCCGCCCTAAAGGCAAATTACCTCAAGGCGGTTGCAGGACGAGCTAAGAAATACAAACAACATAATAAATCTATTGTTTAAAGCTGTAGAGTGTACTTTAAACTTAGCCGCGATGACTTTACAGCACCGCAGTAATTAGACAAGTTTCGGGTGACTCAAACAAACCAAACAATTATAAAGAAGAACGGATATGACAAGGAAAAAGAAAAGGAGAAAAGCTAGAAGAAGAGGATTTACAAAAAAAGGGGAGAGGGGAGGAGAGGAAGATTAAGAATTGATCTCACAAGGTCTGTCTAAAACATGGACGAGTTCATAGAAATAAAAATGGTTGCGGCTTTGGACAGGGAAATAAAGATGCTCATAATCATAATAGTTTTACATCCCCTAGTATTCCACTTCTCAGCTATACCATTCACACCTTTTCAAGGAGAGGAAAGGAAGGTAAAGTCAGTACTTAGTAGTCGTCAGACCAATTAACTTCATGCCTGTAAGATCTTTTTCTGTAAGGTATGCGTACAATTTCATTGAAAGTGAATTAGTTTGGTCTTCTCGGATTTTTAACTTTGATAAAAACAACTTAAGGTTTGTTATAGTAACGAGAATCCTAGGGCACAATCACTTTGGATTGTCTGATTTCATTCCCCCTCTCTATTTAAGGTGCATTCTCCTTAAATTTAATGCAGTGCAAATCGGGTTATTGATCCGAATAAATCACGAAGCTTGGTGAAAGTATTTGAAGAATGTCTGTGTTGAGGCGAAGTTGTGGTTGTGGAATGTAGCAGCGGAAAGAGAATAAAACTTGAAAGTTTAGTTTAAAGGGGTCAGAAAGGCACATTAAAGTAGTATGTTATTTCTAAAGCTAGGTCATCCATAAAAATGTGATTTGAAACAACTAACAATCATTGCATTACAGGCTCTTAAGTATTGGCCCCTAAAATTGAGTATAGAGCAAATAGCCTTCCGCCACATAATTGCTTAATATCTTATATGCTTGTTATTTATTATTAATCAAATGAAGTATACTTAAGTGAGCTGACCTGCGGTAGAAATATTAAAATATATATGATCTGTGTTTCCGCCTGCGGTTAGTAAATCCATATAAAAGCTTGGTCTCCCATAATTATCAGTGGGGGCCACATTTTTTTTTTTCAAATCCAGATTTCTTAGGTGTTAGTTTGGTCTTGACCTTCACCTTCGTCAGTGTTGTCTGAACTCTTAAGAGAGCTCCCAAAGCCAGGTATGTGGGAATCCTCAATGAAAAAGATAGGATTCGGATCAGACATAATTTATGTATTGGTGCTCTTTTCAACCGTTTATCTATAATAACTTAACAAAACGATGATACGATATTTCCAACAAGCAGCCACAAAAAGAAAAAGCAGGCTAAAAACACCTATTTTATTCTCTTTCAGACAGGACCTCAAAAGATCCTTTGAAACTAATAATGCAAGCAAACTAACCATCTCTTCAGACTTCGAACATCTACGTAAGATTGCACAGGACAGAATCCAAAGGAGACAACATTACTGAGAGCGACTAATATACAGATCCGCCCTGACGGAGGAGTCCGAGGATCTCTTCACGTAACTAACGGACTAACCGACCTTAATTGTGACTTTCTAGAGCTAAAGAATGTTATGAATAATGCCACAATTTGTAAAATCCCAAAAAATCCTGTAACGAGGCGGAGCATACATGGCGCCCCTAATTCGATAACGCGCAATATTTTTCCCCACTGCGTAGCTGGGTTGGTCTATACTAACATACTCTGACCACGAATATGTCGTGTACAATATGAATATAGTGGAAGATGGATGGAGGAATGATGCGCGTGCAATGCAGCCACAGCCAATAACAATCAATCAAGGCACAAATCACTGACAAGTACACGCTCCAGTTCCGTGCTCCTTTTTATTTCTTTTTTTTTCTTTTTTTTTTTTTTTGTTTTGTTTTTGTTGTTGTTGTTGTTGTTGTTGTTTCAGTGGAAGCATTTCAACAACAAGAATGCTCACATTACTAAATATAACTATACTCACACTTTAATATTTATGACCATTCTATACATCTATTGTAGAGAGTCACCATATACTAAGAACTGCTGAACTTCATAATGACCAAAAAGGTAAAAAGGGTTTTAGTTATATGCTGCATTAATTTGAGCATTTGTTTGGCTAAAAATTAAGGATACCCTCTCAATCAGATATGCTTAAACAATTTGGCTTCATTTGAAGAGATATTTAACTCCATGATACATCCTGCATAGTCATTCTATTATATAAGACATAAATCATATCTTTTCATCTTGATTCTATACCGTAGCTTAAAAAGGAAGTATATTTACAATTGGATTGTGGTGGCTTTAATTAATTAAAGAAAAAATAAAACTTAATATTGAGCTACATTATAAACGTCTATAATTTTATGATGCAGTAAATTTCTATACCCTTATTTAAAATCACATTAGCGAATATAGTTATTTTTCTCCAAAAAACGCATGCTAATGCAAAAAGCTCCTAGGTTCCTAAGTAAACTTGGTAAACGGAAAAAGAGCGCAAAGTGACTTTAACCAGTCATAGGATGGTCGTGCTGTCAATAATTGCCCCTTTGGTTAAACGGGCATGATGCATCGTGCACTACGGTAACAGGTTAATGACGGATATGGAGAACGGATTGGCTTCTCATTATTTCTGAGGTAATCTGTAAGGAAGTGATTACACCGTTGTAAAAGGGGCTTTTATTCTCTATTGGCTTTAAGTTACCATGATTGTTTAGGTGATTTGAAGTGAGACAGACTGCATTTACAGATATAATTGTTTGACTCATTGCGTACTGCTAAATGACATGATTGTTCATTTTGTCTCTTTTGATATGGGAGCGGTTCATGCTTGTATATTTTTTTTTCCTTTTGTAATATATTTCGTCATATTCTCAAAAAGACTTATTCCTTTCATTAGCTCGACAGCAAACCAAATAGTCAACAGTTTATTTCTTTTTCTTCACTAAGTACCTATAAAGTCCATTAGCGATAGAGAATTTAGGATTATTTTTCTAGAATACACCACGCTGGATATAGCATAAAAAGTTTTTCTTTGGGATGCACGGAGGCTTTTGGGTTACATAAAAAAGAAGGTGGTCAACATTGAGAGTGACAATGAAGTCTAATCAACAGTCTTTTAACTGACCACTTTGAAAGAACTATTAAAAAGAACCTGAAAATATTAATTTTATTTTGAAGTGTATGCATTATTGTCTAAAAGTTTAAGTGCTTGAAATATTAACTTCGTGGAATCTAGGTCTGAGTTGATGTCAACAACGCGTCGCTAGAATAGTAGAAAGGAGGGGATTTACAGGAGCACACCAAGTAATTTACAGAAAGTATCATTCTAGACCGGGTTCGTTATTACAGCTTGTCAGACTCTCTTTGTTTCCTTTGGCAAGTTCCGTAAACATGCTCTTTAAAAACGGATTACATCTGAATCAGACCCCAACGAGAAGAAGCTTGTGTCGAAACATGAAGCAAAAATCCCCCTAACATAATTGCTATGTTTTGACATGGACGTCCGCTGTTTTAGGGCCAGCGAATAACGGTGTGTCGTAATGTCGAGCGTTGCCACCAGAATAATGAGAGCTCTTCCGTGCCTGACAAAAAGCCCTGGCACACGGTAAGAATACGGAAGAAGAAGATAATTATGATGTATGGTTAGGGATTATGATAAACACTCTGTTGTTCAGTTGGCAGACCCCTGGCGATGGCAAGGATCTCCACCAGTAACATACAAATTGCGGCTTTTGCCTAAGACGACGTAAAACAATAGTACGAAGAAGGAAGACAAGTCTGTGTGTGTAACGAACGGGAACTAGCGACAAAGATCTGGTGAAGTGGTCTGAAGCATAATTATGTAGAATACGATACTTAGCCGGAGATTTTCTGATCTTCCTCGATCTCACGTCAGATATAAGACTTTACGACAGCTACGTCTGAGTTTTGTTTTGGAACATTAGACAATACACGAGATCTTACTTATGTCTCAACCATGCTCCATGTTGCTCTCATTATGCCATAGGATGATTTTTGAACATTTTAAATCCTTTTCACATTTAACTTTCCAAGGTTTACTTCTCTTCAAAAGCCCACTTTTTGTCCTGTACTTTGGATTTTGTCGTTATCAAAGATATTCAAGTATGAGTTTGTGGATGGACTTAGTACTATCTGTCCTGCCCTAGAGTTGCGTAATATTTGTAATAATCTTACAAGTTCTCTCTCTCTCTCTCTCTCTCTCTCTCTCTCTCTCTCTCTCTCTCTCTCTCTCTCTCTCTCTCTCTCTCTCTCTCTCTCTCTACCTCTTCTTTCTCTCTCAGTAATTGTCTGTCTCTCTCTCTATTATAAATATATATTTCTCTGTCTCTATCTGCCTCTCTATAATTTGATCTGCTTTTTTATCTTTATCCATCTTTGAATCGCTATAATTATCTATCTTTCACTGTTTCTCCAATATCTATGTACGTATCTAACTCTCTCTCTCTCTCTCTCTCTCTCTCTCTCTCTCTCTCTCTCTCTCTCTCTCTCTCTCTCTCTCTCTCTCTCTCTCTCTCTCTCGCTTTCTCTCTTAAAACCCATTCCACAAAATATTTCTACTTGTTTTACTCTCTCATCGTGTACCTATCCTTTAATCTATCTCCTCAATTAGAGACAATAACAACTTCCATTGCACTCCCCAAAGAATTATTCAATCCTCTGCCAGTACACAGTGTCAGAGGTCTGAGCACACTACACTCCATGCCCTCCGACCCTCCAGATTGGTGACATACCACAGCGATTAGCGAGTAACCTTCACCCCAACTGTCAACAAATTAGCGCTCCCATAATTCCGCTGCCAATGGCTGGGCCGCCTTGCTACAAGAGTAGGGCTCTCAGTTTTAACCCCGGCTCTGGCTCCGTGTGCCGTTTGTCAAAGTAGTTTCAGAATAATCAGGTGGAGAACGATAAAAAACAGACTCAAAAATCTACCCGGACGCGGCTATAATTTCAGAGACATGCTTTCAAACCGAAACTTTTACATCAAGTTGTTCATTCTTTAAGCCTTGGTTTTGTTTTGTTTTTTTTGTTGGTTTGTTTGTTGTTTTGTTGTTGTTTTTTTTTTTTTTGTTGTTGTTGTTGCTTTTTTTTCTTTTGTAGTTTTATTTAAAAAAAAAGATACACTTTGATGGCTTCTTCATTTCATTTCCCTTGTACGTGCAACAGTGAGGAAAGAGTTAAGTTTTAAATTTTGGAGAAAGCGCCTAGCCGCGGAAAGGACAAGATAGAAAGAAAATTAACCGTTCGCAATATTATACAATAGTTTTATTCCTTTTCTAAAAATAAAAGTAAAATCGAACGAGTAAATGGTTATCAAATTCACGATTACAGTGGGACTGGGCTCAATCAATGCATGTTTTTGGATACAACTAAACTGATGGTCGGTAGAATTTCTGCTGAAGATAAATTATCAGCTGTTCTCTTATCTCTTTTTTTTTCCACCTTCACAATCGCGCACTGTTAAATTTCTCTCTCTCTCTCTCTCTCTCTCTCTCTCTCTCTCTCTCTCTCTCTCTCTCTCTCTCTCTCTCTCTCTCTCTCTCTCTCTCTCTCTCTCTCTCTCTCTCTCTCTCTCTCTCTCTCTCTCTCTCTCTCTCTCTCTCTATCTATCTCTCTCTCTCTCTTTGTACTTAAAATTACGTAACCTCTACTTTCACTATCATTCTTCACCATCTACAATGGTCAAACGCAACGATTTTTTTTTTCAATTAAGAGCTTATACTGTCCAGGAAAAAGAGAAACCTAAAGGTCATACCAACCTCAACATCTGGGCCGAAAAAAAACAAAACAGGTCGATGATAAAAGAGCTGGGGGATTAGATCTATTTAGGCCACATGAGCAGGCTGGGCAGAGTCACACTACGATGTATCATGCTCTTGCGGTTTGACTATCTCCATGCCCTTGTGGTTTGGCTATCTCAGAAGGCATGAAAATAATGCCAGACTAGGAGATCCGCTTTTTAATGTGATCCCAAAATAGAGTTGTGGTGAGATCGGTGGCTTCCTTTTTTTTTTTTTTCCTTTTCGTTTTTATTCACAAAGCCCAGAGAGCATGATTGTGGTACAATATTTTTTTAATGATTGGATCGGATATTAACATTACTGGATCACTAAATGGAATCGATCCACTATTAAATTAAGCAATATACAATGACATAGAACAGATAAATTAGGATGTTCAGAGAGAGACAGCCAGACAGACAAGTACACAGACATACAGAGTAAAAAAAAAAAAATTCTTGATCACTATGCTCGACCAGATCAATGTTCAGGGAAGAAACAATACAGTCAAAGCAACGCCAACAACTGCCAGAATGAAGTCTAGAACACAGTTCCTACCTTTACAGATTCCATCTTGTTTAGGACTGTCCGGGTGTCGAATAAAGCAATGTAAATTCCGATCACATTTTCCAAGAATCCCAAAGATTCCGCCGCAGGTCTGGTGAAGAACTCTTGCACACTCCATGCAACAGTGACACACATCCAGGACCATGCCACCAGGACAGCCAGTGATGTTGGCGCACTTACTGCGATCGCAGATGTCACAAGAGAGAGCAGATGTCATCTGAAAATGCCCTGCCAGTAGCAGAGGCACTAGAAGCAATGCGAAGTTCAGACCTTTGAAAGGGCGGTCGGCAAGATGGCCTTTACGTTTATCCTCCTCCTGGTGCGCGTTTTGGTTTCCCCTAAGAAGCAACCGCTCAGCGTTGTCTCTAAGGGAATGTAAGGTTTCATTGCTCGAAATGCGGTTCTGGTGGTACATGCTGGTCCTCTGGGACATGGAGGAGGCAGACTCACCTCTGTGACGATCAGTGATAGCGTTGTCGTTGCTATAATATTGCCAGCGGCCAACCTTACGAGAACTGCTCGACGGCGAGGTGGCCGCCTGCGCTACGGGTAGTACCATATTTTAGTCCTCATCTGATCCCTGGGCGTGTGTGAGGGATTAGTTCGGTGGATCACGAAACGACACTGTGATGATGAGCGTTGATCTTGGCAGAAACAGTCTGGATTGGGATCCTGGTTTGGTTTGAGAAAACTCTCGCAGGGC
Source organism: Elysia crispata (assembly GCA_033675545.1). NCBI lineage: Eukaryota > Metazoa > Mollusca > Gastropoda > Plakobranchidae > Elysia > Elysia crispata. The sequence continues at coordinate 935,606 of JAWDGP010007701.1, read as the reverse complement.
CTGAGGATGATACGAAGATTGGTTTTCCTGCCAGTCGGTGAGGGACTAGAATGTAGATGGCGTCCTCCTTCAGCCCACGTCTCTACAAGGCAATAGCATGTGAAGTCGGTTCCACCTCGGGTTGATGGTTGCCGCTCTGAGGTAATTGTCTCTGTAAGTAGAAAGCAAAGCAAATTGAGTGCTAAACGAGCCACGGGTAAACAAAAATACAGGTAGCTTTTCACATTTCATCGCTCATACAGAATCAGAATCGATACACACCTAAGCATGGAAAGAAAAAAAAAACGTAAAATATTCCTCTATTGTGTTTTACAAGACGAATACAACAATTAGGTAAAGATGTCTAATCGCGGTCACATCTTACTGAATAGTATTTAAGTTTTTAAAAAAGAAGGTACTTACATTAGGTTATACGAAATGAATAAAACTCAATACAGTATTGCACTGAAAATGGCGTCTATTATCATACATCACGGAAAGTAGGATCAATGTAAACGCATTAAAACAGTTATCACGCCCAAAAAAAACCAAAGCAACAATTTATGTACTGCGTTGAATAATATCGGAAAATATTAAGCACGATCATAGAATAATTTTCACATTAAACACAACAGACAGAACTTCCAATGAAAAATAAAAAAAAAGCTCTATTTAATGCATGCATTAGGAGAAGTAGAATAAATAAACCGGTAAAACGACATGCGAATGAGAGCGTGAAAAGAGCTTATATTATACAATAAAACTTACTAATCATCATTTGATAAAAAAAAAAACTTATAACACATTGTTTCACTTTAGTGTTTTATCTCTCTCTGCAGGGGGGCGCGCGGTCGGTGGGAGCAATGGATTTTTTTACATTGATTTGAGTCGAAACAGCCTCGATAAGAATATTGTAGGGACATGAATCTAACACAGAAGATTTCATTAATATCCAACGGATTCGACGCGTCTGACTCCACGCGGTCTAGGCGTCAAAATTAAAATAAACTAAGAGTGCACAAGGATCTACGTGATACTATAAAATTTATTGTTTGCAGAAAACTGACACCGCTAATGTTTCCTTAATCAATCATGACCTAGACTAAATCGGCCTTGGCCTATTGCTGGTAGACACTAACATGTGTCGTCGTTAAATACCTGGCTTCAAGTGAGAGATGTTGTGTAGGACAGGCCTGGGTCGAGCACAAGTTAAGATACAGAGGCAGAGAAGATAACAGACATAGTTATAGTCACCTACCCTAACTACTATAATTATAGTTGGCGGGGTGTTCAAAGAGTCAGCAGCGATTTCGTACTTCAATGCTGATAACCACTGAGCCCAATCTAAAAAGAAAAAAAAGGTTCTCCAGCTGATGTAAAACATCAGTCAATTTATTACTAAATATTAAGGGAATCGTAGGCTTAAAATAGATTTTCCAAGTAATTGTACTGCGCAAAAATTATTGAGCTGATAATATTTTTTGTTTAATTCGCTACGGAGATAAAAGCTGTTGTAACTTTTGAGCAGACAGGCAAAAATATTTGTCTAGAGAATGTCGAAATGAGCTGACAGAGTAAGATGCTAAAGTCCAGTTGAAATATTGAATTGAATAAAGTATGGGTGAAGGAGTTAACATAATGCAATAGTTTCCTCTTTTTATTTGAACTTCAGTCACTATAAAGATAAGTATCACTGAAAAATTCATGAGCTAAAAATGAGTTTAATGGAATACTTCTTCATTGAAGCTATGTTGCAAGTTTCAAAATAAACATTTTTATGGTATAGGTATATCATAAAATAGAACAAAATTTTGCAGCTTAATTAGGCTTTCACAATAACGTGTAAACTTTACACTTCGATTACGGTTTAATTGAATGAACAAGATAGAACATGTAAAATGATACACCATATCCAAATAAAAAAAATCTTACTCGTCTATTCTCGTGCGATTATGTAGGCAAAAAACAAAAAACAAACAAAACAAAGAAGTAATGGATATCAATATATGTCGCTGGAGCGAGATTTCATTATGAAAACTAAGCAAATGTTCTACTAAATTAATTGCTAATTTGTTCCATTATAAAATGAAGATTAGAGCTAGACCTTTAATTAAAAAAAACCCCGATAATTGTTTCATTCTATTTTATTTGCTTATTTAATTTTATAAAAAAAATAAGTGCTTGTCATATCCTGTAAAGATTATCTATCACATTATCATATAATTTTGCATGTCTGTTGTTGTTTTGTTGTGGTTTTTTCTCTCTCAGCTCTGCCGTTTTTATCCACACAATAATCAGCTAATATAATAAATTGTAGTGTGAATGAACTTCCTGTTCTAGCGGACGACTCATTAAAACTTTAGTTCTCTCCCTTTCGAAACAAAATTAATATAAGACGAAGTTCATGACGCAAATGCTGATTCACGAATCAGCAATGAAAAAAAAAGCTGAAAATAAAACTGGGCTGGCCTCCAGATGTAAAGTGAACATTTAAAACGAGTGGTGCAAGAATGTAATGCGGCAGGCAGGTGGGTGGTGGGGGTAGATATGAGGAAATGAAAGGCATTTTACAAAAATGTTAATTTATCAAGCCATTAGTTTCACGAAACTGTTAAATAAACTAAAGAATTCCAAGACCCAAGGACAGACATGCTTGCTTTCCATTGATGCTGAACAGATGGAGACCGTGTTGAAAGTGAGCTCAGCTCCCACAGCTCAGACTCTACATCCTCTCCCTTCTCCACCCACGATAATTTTTTTAAACTACTTCTTTATAATATATTATTTATCTGCTTTGCTTCAAGAACTATGCGTATTCAAAGTTTGAAAGAGGAAATTATTATGATAGAGCAGAACTATGTTTAACTTTACGGCAATCAAAACAAGTTATATAACTCATCCTGTTTAGATAAGAAGACTTCATGATAATCAAAATCTCCCAAACAAAAAACCAAAACAATGTTCAAAAGCAGGATCACACAAAATGAAATTTTAATACACTTCCGGTCAAGCGTCGGGAGATGTCGACCACAGAGGCTTGGTCAACCCTCAGACACTCTGGAGACATATGAACTTAACTTGACCGTAATGACGTTATCAACACTTCGGCTAACGTTGAGGAGTGTTCGTAATAGTTTAACACGGAACGAGGTAAACAGTATCAGAAGTATACCACCTGCTCGATATTACATTCACTGAGTGGAAGTAGAATAAAAATAGTGCATGGGAAACAGAGGGTCAGCTTGCTCCCTATACATACACGCGAGGTTTAAAGTTAATTTAACATACGATGCAAATCTACGTTATTGAAAAGAGAGGTTTCTTTTCAAGTTTTTAACTATTCAAAAGCAATGGCACGGTCAATGAAACTAGTAAGCTAGTTTTGTAAAGTCCCAAATCTAATTTTAGATCCTTTCAAATATTCTTTACCATGTGGTTTTGACTGAAATAGGCTGCTATGAATTCCGTTAAAGCAGTGCATCCTCATGGCACTCGTTGCGCGAACTCGCAGCGTTCTCATAAGCGTTTCAAATGATCTTGAAATAGCTTTGGAAAGTACAGAATTAATCTATTTCCTATATTAATATAATTATTCACTTACAGTTAACCTGTAGTGGTAACAAGCTATAGGAAACGAGCACGGCTTCAAGTCCAAATTGTGGCAAAAATATGTAAAGGCTGCATGACATAGTAATCTATCATAGTAATCTATAAATGAAACCCAAACATTGCTGGATGATAGGAAATATTCCAGGTTTTAAACCAACACCATGACCTGGAGAGCTTGCAGCTGTTTGTAAACTGTGTGACGTCAAGGCAGTGACCCCTCAGTGACCTGCTATCACAGTCCGAGCACTATGGTCAAGTTAATAATCTCGGGTGGGATAACTGGACATGTAACACCCGGGTTTGTTATGGGGCGGTAACTCCAGTGTCATGTCGTGGCTTGGACGGACCCATCCAGCTCGGATAAAACTTATTCAAATAGGCGGTACTCAGACTGCAGAGCCAAAGTGTAAAGTTTTATTGTTTTCATCAACTGTATCGTTGGTTGTTTTTCAAAGTCTTAATAAAAGTCCTGTACTAGATAGCTTTATGTTTTAGTGGTCGATTTAATTTTTCGGCCCTAAAATGGTCATCTATACGAGAGGGTTCAGAACAGGAAATTTCTCTCTCTCTCTCTCTCTCTCTCTCTCTCTCTCTCTCTCTCTCTCTCTCTCTCTCTCTCTCTCTCTCTCTCTCTCTCTCTCTCTCTCTCTCTCTCTCTCTCTGTGTGTGTCTCTCTCTCTCTCTCTCTCTCTCTCTCTCTCTCTCTCTCTCTCTCTCTCTCTCTCTCTCTCTTTTTTCCATCAAGCCCTTTAAATTTTTATATAATTATAAACAGCTAGAAGAATGCACCGTCCAGAAAGTTAAAAATATCAATCACATGCCCACTTCTAGATAAAGATCAGTACAACCAAAGGATAAGAAATGATAAAAGGGAGTTGCCTTTATCGCCCAACAATTAATGGACCTTTAAAGAATACTTCAGGCAAAGCTTTAGAACTAGAGTATACCTTTGGACCGGTTTAAGCTTTTTCTTTGTCATTTTTTTAACCTTATCTGCAACAAATCATTCAGTGCACTAAATTAAAAAAAAAAAAAACGTCCGCTACAAAACGTGAAACAAAAATAGTTATACAACAATGCGCTTGAATTATTTGTACACAGCCAGGCATTGTAAAGCAAATGATTATCTATTTTAAGCTAATTACAGAACGAAGAAATCTGTTTAGCATCAACTATGTTTTGAAGAGCCTCTTCAAGTCTGATGACACGAAAGTTCAGTCAGAACGGAGCCTATCCAATATCCTCGTGTGGAAAAGATATCTGCAAATGGGGCCATAGAATCCAAATGCGGAACTAGCGATAAGCTTAAAACAGTAGTAACTAAATGTACATGATGTGGGTTGAGTTGATTCAAACTGAACCTTGGCTCACGATGACCAAGTTCTTCATTTGTAAGCGTTTAAATACATGCGAGGTTGTTGTGAAATGCGCATGCTAGAACAATAAAGATTAGATTTTCAATCTAGCTCTGGAAATAAAAGCCCAGTTGTCTACAAATAATATTTTAAGTACAAATGCCCCGCCTCCTCTCTCTCTCTCTCTCTCTCTCTCTCTCTCTCTCTCTCTCTCTCTCTCTCTCTCTCTCTCTCTCTCTCTCTCTCTCTCTCTCTCTCTCTCTCTCTCTCTCTCTCTCCGTAAATATATTTAATGACATCAGGGCTTGTACCATTCCTAACCCCAGTGCACTGCGAAACAAAATATGCAGATAAAAAAGGCACGTTTCTTTGCTCACCGAGGCGGATATAACACAGGACGATAAAGCTATTCTAAAATAAACTGTTCTGTTACAAAAATAGTTGAACAATAACTAGAAGAAGGATCTGTTTCATGTGAAGAGGCGCACGTATCATATACTATAATAATATTTCCTATTATCTTTGGTACACACTGACAGAGTGATACAGAGACACAGAGAAAGAGAGAGAGAGAGAGAGAGAGAGAGAGAGAGAGAGAGAGAGAGAGAGAGAGAGAGAGAGAGAGAGAGAGATTGGGCGTTCACTCAACCACAAGGTTGATTA
>JAWDGP010007701.1:912500-925000 GCA_033675545.1 Elysia crispata | reverse complement strand
TCTCTCTCTCAATCTGTCTCCCTCTTTCTCTCCCTCTCTCTATCTATTTATCTATCTATCCATCTATCTATCTATATTTCTCTATCTATCCATCTATCTCTCTCTCTATCTATCTATCTATCTCTATCTCTCTCAATTCCCTCGCTAAAAAGTGCTTACCATCTAACATTTTTAAAATTTTGAACAAAAAAATTGTTTCTCTTTAATGAATTTTCCAAGGCCATAAAAGTTAATTCCTTTGCGTAAGCACTTGCAGGATTGTGGATACAAAAAAAAATAGATAGAAAAAAAAAAAGAACTGCTCCAGCTCTTGCAAGAAACTTAATGGCTTTGTAATAAACTCTTAAACCATATCTGGCGTCGATTAGTTTGGCTGTGAACCAGTAGCTAAAAAAATAGTGTTACGCAAATTTGATTCATCTGTTCTTTCTTTCTTCCTTTTTCTTCTAAACAGACCTGGCGACTGTGCAAAGCCATACATTGTATATATAGCAAAAGTCCTGAGCAGTTTTAGTCATTAGCAAGTCAGATGGCAATTTCATGGATGCTTTTCTTCTACACTTATTTTCTGGACGTAGATCGTCCCATATACCCAAAGTTACTTTCAGACTGTTTTGACCTAACACGTAATTGAAATTTGAATGTGTCAGTCGGGCACGATGTTAAGTTAAGTTGCTAGGCAATGTGAAGAACAATATTTATGTAAACAAAAAGGTATAGCACTGTGTCACCAGACTGTGTTGAACTAAAACATGGTACCTATAGTTTTGGTTTCAACCAAGAAAGTTGCGGGTGGGGGGTGGTTGTACATGCACCCTAACAAAATACATGCATAGATTTGAAAGCTGGAGGAAAGCCAGTTTAATAACTTTGTGATGCCGGCGACTTAGACATAAAGTAAAAATACAGCATGTTAAAAGTTCTTCCACCCAACTGCAAAGAGTATCCCTTCATGATGATATATAGTATGTAATGCAATGTTGTTTTTGTTGTCATTTGTTTTACTTTTCTTTTTTCATTTACTTATTTATTTTTGCAAATATTTGTTCAAGAAACAAAAAAAGGTGTAACCGACTTATCCTTGATACTTATTTACAGACACCATACCTAAGAAATCGCGCCATTTCTCTCTCTCTCTCTCTCTCTCTCTCTCTCTCTCTCTCTCTCTCTCTCTCTCTCTCTCTCTCTCTCTCTCTCTCTTTCTCTCTCTATCTATCTATCTATCTCTCTTTTCTACACCGTTGTAAAAAGCGGAGGATAAAGATGCTTATTTGCAATTAAAAAGAAAATCATAAAGCCACATAATCATTGAACAGCCGATTGAATAGACCAAAAACAAGAGATGTTAGGTGAAGTGCGTGGATAAAATTAATACTCTTTTGTGAGAATACTGATGTCAGATAGAGAACCTGCTTTAAGATATCCCAGATCACAAAGTGAAGGTACTGCATTGTTTTATTATTTCTTCTTTAAGAAAAACCTAATATCTACAACAACACCAGAGCGGCAAACCATACCTGGAGAGATCTGGCTGTCTTCACGCAATGCTGCACCGTGTGCACTTAGTAAGGGAGAAACTGAGCATCTATCCCAGACAGAAAAAAAAAAACGAGCGCAGACTGTCAAAATCAGTATTACGTTGTTTTATTCCTCACCTGTCACCTCGATGGCGAGGTCAGGTTTGATCAGGCGTCCAGGGACAACACACCATAACTGGAGCTGGCGGTCTGAAAAGCCTAAGGGAAGGGTCAGACATAAGGAACGCCCCTCACACCCCCTCCCCCATGCCCACCCCGGACCCCCCCCCCCCTCTTCTTATCCGGGAGAGGTAGAGCGATAGAATGTCTCTGTGTGTAGGCTCCTTACTAGCCAGGGGGAGAGAGCAATTTACGATGTATTTAGAGAAAAATGTTGTGGATGTAATACTGACGCGAGTGAAAGAATTGGGAAAAATATAATATATATATATATATATATATATATATATATATATATATATATTATATATAAGGCACATGATGAGAAGCTCGAGATGTAATAGTAGTAAAGTTAAAAAAAAGAAGTAGAGGATAATGAAAAATAAGATAATGCTGCTGCTGCTGCTGTTGATGATGATGATGATGATGATGATACTCGTATTTTGAGGCAGGGAGAGAGTGAGTTATTGTACGACAAAATAGACAGGATTTAGTAATTTTCCGTAGCGTCAGTTATTTATTCTTGGATTATACATTTCTGCTTATATTGATATTGTTGTTATTATTATTATTATTATTATTATTATTATTATTATTATTATTATTATTATTATTATTATTATTATTATTATTATTATTATTATCATCATCATCATCATTGATATTGTTGTTATTATTATTATCATCATCATCATCATCATTATCAACATCATCATCACCAACACCATCATAATCACTATTATTACCTTAATTTCAAAAACATTTTTACTTTCAACAAAATTAGTGTTGCAATAAAATTAACATTATGCTCTAATTGAAATCAGAAGCTAAAGTTTCTCAGACTGAAGATTAAAAAGTCGTTTCATGAAAACATTTAAATGGAATTTCTAACAATTTTAGACAAGGTTCACATTATATGGCAGAAAATGGCTCGCATTGGCTCGCATTAGCATTAGTGAGTTGGCAAGACTGTCTTATGCAGCTGTGGGTTTAAAAAAAAGTTTGTTAAATTTTTTGAAGTGGATTCTCTTTGGTGTACGCACCAGTTCCTTTTTCAATTTGCCATGTGGACTTAATGCTCTTAAATTTATTTTCGTGCCTACATTTAATTACTGTTCACCATTTTGCTTTTTGCCCCCCCCCCCCCCTCTCTTTCTCTCTCTCTTTCTCTCTCTCTCTCTCTCTCTCTCTCTCTCTCTCTCTCTCTTTTCTCTCTCTCTTTATTTTTTTTCAACTAATCCACTAACTCTCCGCATTCTTTCAGTACAATGATATACCTCCAGCATCAATTTACAAACGCATCTTTACTTCGTAGCTTTGGGTTGGGAATCAAAACTCCCTCCGCCCATACTCTAATCAAAGACTAGCAACCTTATCTGAGTGGGCAAGCGAGGCCCAAGAATTTCGGTAAAGCCTTTGAAATTCAGTCCGGGAGAGTCTCATTAGCATTATGTTCAGATCAAAAGCCGTGTGCTCTTAGGTCAAACTACGATGACCTGGTCAGGTTTCTGGACTGTAGTATGCAAATGTCCGAGGTTAAAAAGAATGACCCAAATTCATGGTTTGCTCTCTTGAAGTTTTTGGATGATTTTTTTTTTCCATAAAGCTCTGGCATTAGCTTGGATCTGGCTGCCTATCAGGAATGCGAGGAGCTTCAACTAAATCTAAATCAACAAATTATCTTAGGTTTAAATGAGGAAGAAAACACAACTCAAGTGTAAAAAATCGGTAAATATTTGTTATGTTTGTTTTGGTGTTTGTTTTTGTTTTGTTTTCGTTGTTTGTTTGTTTGTTTGTTTTTGTTTTGTTTTGTTTTTTGGCGGGATGGTGGTGTTGTTTCCTCTTTTTTGCGAATATTTAATTCTCGTTTTTAATTCATTTCTATTAGAATTAAGTGGTGTGACAAAAATTCGCAATGTCATTTGTTAAAATTACATCCGCTGTTACCTTAACCACCTAAACAGAGAAAATTATTATCATAATGCGGCTATACTTTACTAGCTCTATAACTTTTTTTTCCTTTTTTTCCTTTTGGTATGTAAATATTTCTTTTAAAAGCATGTTTTAGATCCGAAGATCTCACCTAGATAAAAAGAACCTCAGCCATATCTAAGACGTGAATAATTTAAACACTTAATCATACTTAGATGAACAAAGAACATACTTCAAAACATGGGTTTGCTATTAACTTTCTTATTGCTTTGCCTTTCTTATTTTTTTTTAGTTTTGTTGGAATTTTGTTGCTGTGATCTAAAGTTTACTCTGCCCTGTTTAGAAGCTGTCCCAGGAAAAGCAATTGAGGGAAGGAAAAAAAATATATTCAAAGCACCGATTCTAAGGTTATGTAGCTTGCCAATATTTTTTGTTATGTCTCACGGGTCAATAATTGTGTTGCCCTTTCTATCATATACTTGAAAACATTCATTCTCCCTTGTAAATCAGTTAAAGATCTTTGACAACAGGAAAACAAGTAATATTTATTAAGGAAACGGGAATTCGAGGATGACCGCTCTTAACAATGAAAACTTTTATTTTGAAGTGAAACCAATGTCCTTTAATTTATTCAATATAAATTCTTCCAAGGAGTGTTAGGGCTATTAAATTTGAAATATTCTAAGCAACAACAGCTTTAGATTTTGGGGTTTGGCTAAGCCATTCAGCAAAAAGAACGAAAACGCTTCCTGTTTCTAGAAGTTTTAATCGTGTGATGTAAGCACCATTTTTTACACTGCGGAGACCAAAAATGTTGACGAGTTATAATGTAACTGAAATAAAAATAATTTATTTTAAGATAATTATGCTCAGACCAAATTTACTTTCTAATGAGAGGTGATCTTTCCCGATCGCTAATGTTCTCAGATCAATTAGAACCACTCATGACATCACAGTTTTTACCCTTATTACTCAGAGATTTGATACATAACTGTGACTAGTCTTTTAGCACACGTCCGGGTTGATAGACTTGGAGGACGCTAAGTCTTACAGGAAACGCATTCACTGCAAGTGCTATCCCGTTCCGAATACAAGCAATCCATTCTTCCATTTGCAGAGAGTGACGCAGAATGTAGAAATGACAATGAGTGATTGGCGGTAGATAAAACTTTCGCTTCACTCGAGAGTTTAAAGACGCTCATTTTCTGCCTCTCTGTTTCAGATACATTTAAGAAACGTCAGCTCTCTACTGAGTGACACGTGGACCTTCTCTGTTTTAGTTTTTTTTTTCCTTAAGCCAGCATGGTAACTAAAGCGATTTCGGCTCGCTCTCCAGCTGCTGCTCCACTGAACAGAAAGTACTCACCCACACCAGAAAGGTCGCGCCGGAAATCCCCTCTTTTCTCATTATCTTTTACAATAATCTTTCTGGAAGCCTTTACCGCAAAAATTTACATGGAGCCGGAAACTGGAAACGAATAACGATGAACTTATCACATCTGGCGAGAATTACCCTCAGTTTAAGGCGAGGCGAGTCTAAAAAGATTAAGTAATCCATCCTTTTTTAAGAGCAAAATGTGTGGACCAGCTGATACAGCAATACTGGGAAGATTGAGGAAGTATAATATATGAAAATGACTTGCTCCTTTAAATATCTTAAAAGAAAAATGGGAGAGTAACAAAAGAAAAAGCGGCATTGATGACTGTCATGTTCTATGAAAGAGAAAAGAGAACTGGCACGACAATGAAGAGTAAACTGAACAAAATAGTGATGAATACTCTCTCTCTCTCTCTCTCTCTCTCTCTCTCTCTCTCTCTCTCTCTCTCTCTCTCTCTCTCTCTCTCTCTCTCTCTCTCTCTCTCTCTCTCTCTCATTCTCTCTCTCTTTTTCTCTCTCTCACATACACAATCTCTCTCTATCTCTTTCTATCTATCTATCTATCTATCTCTTTTTTTTCTCTCTCTCTCTCTCTATCTATCTATCTATCTATCTCTCTATTTATATCTCTCTCACCCTTCCTCCCCTCTCAAATACACACTTTTAATTTCTCTCTTTATATATATTTGTTTCCTTTAATTTCTGTCTTTCTATCGTTTAGATATTATGAACCCGCTCGATCTACCTGGCTAAGTATCGATCGATCTCTTTCTTTATTTACCTATCAATATCAGTTTCTATTTGTCCTGCTCTCTAATTCTTTCCAAATAAACCAAGCGCTAAATATTTTACCAGCGACATAATCAGTCTTTTGTCAGACTTTGGTCATCCAAGACAGGGCAGTTCTATGTGAGAATATAGAGAGACAGGGAGAGACTACGTTTCGCCTGGCAAATTTCGCTCTGTTAAAGGCCTTCAGAGCCCGAAGGCGCCGAAACTTCTACCTGCTTTATCAACCTAAGAGGGTCTTATGATATTTGAGAAGGCTTGGGAATCGTCGCCAGACTGAGTCTTCCTAGAGCTCTTCTCTCCTACAGACTGATGCTGTTATATCTATTTCAAACTTGGCAAGAGAGACAGACAGGCAGAGAGAGAGAGAGAGAGAGAGAGAGAGAGAGAGAGAGAGAGAGAGAGAGAGAGAGAGAGAGAGAAGTGTATTCGCTTTCTAGATCTAATGCAAGCGAAAAATTATTTTGGCTCTGATCGGATCATTGACCCACTAACCCAAATTAAATAAATTAATTTAAAAAAGAAAAAACAAAGACAAAAAAAAATCCCATGCTTCAAAATTGTAAGAAAAATATAGAATTGATAGTTATGATGTCTGATCGATGACTTGTGCGTGATTAAAAGGTTGATTCTTTTATGTCTTGGATTTTTAAAGCCTTTCAAAATAAGAGGACAAGATCTCTTATCAAAAGAGACCTAAGTTTACACAAAGCATACTCAACGAACGCCAGTGGCGAAATTCTTAGTAAAAGAGTAACAGAGTGAATATTCTGCTGCCCAGTATCTATTTTTCATGAATTTTGTATATTGGCCTTCAGAAGAGCTTAATAAACTGTTCGTATGGTTTCTGTTTAATTTTTAAATCTGCTGAGTGCCATAAATGAAACGGGTAAATTCAATTTCTATTTCTGTGCTGTGTCTCCTATTAAAAGCAATGTGTATTATGTATGTATGTGTGATCAAAGAAAAATCTATCCTAATTTGCATAGCATCAATCCTTTAAAGAAACCTAACTGGATACCTGCTCTGATTCATATTATTATAATAACAAACCTAGTTGGAACTGAGCCATACTTTCAGACTTCATCATTCTTTCCTAAAGAAAAAAAAAAAACATGTCAAAACTGACATGTCCTGCACGTGTGAGCTGGCCCTTACCTTACATACACGTGATTAGCTGGCAAGGAGTCAAGGGGATTTTATTACATTACAAATATTTCCATGTCCAAGAATAGGATAGCAAATGCAATTAGTCATTTGGAAAGAGTGCGCCGTTCGAAGCTGGCGAAGAGTTCATTGCTGGCCATGATAGGCGATCACTCAAGCGAGTAATCAGCAGAGCTTGGAGCGTGAAAGGAAACTCTTCAGGAGGCGTCACAACTTTAACTGTATCAATTTGAAAGAAGCAGAGCATGGAGAGAAGAAGACAGGTATATATTTTGAAGCATTTAAACAAAATAAACAGAACACGATACACGATACACGAAAACCAAGCGCATTGCGGCAAATAATGATTTATAAGCACGGGACTTGAAAAAAGAAGACCCCATTCTCACGCGAGCGGTTTATTTATGTTTCGTCTCATCCAAAGGAAACTGATTTGTTAAACTCGAGGCAGACACCGCTTCTTTAGTTTCCGACCCAACGACCCAAAGCTTCTAAAATTCTTCTCACACTGGCCGTCCATCACGAAGTCCTCCCGAACCTTCTGACCGCTGTAATGAAAGGATTGTTGTAAAATGGATGTTTATGGATTATTTTGCCACTGATCCTGTCTTACTCAAAGTCAGTAGCGGTTTTCGTTCTAGAACAAAAATAAAGAAAGATGTGGCAGCTAATCGGCCCGGTTCTAACGCTGCCGACCGGGAAATGTGGACAAGATCCGGCTAACCGCGCGCGAATCAATGATGTTTACATCCATGTATTGTTTCAGAATTGTTGGAGAATTCCCGTTAAATTGCATCAACGTGATGTATTCGAGAAATGTTTGTTTAGTATGACCCTTGATCCTATCCCATTCTTTTATATTATTATTATTCAAAGGAATAGCCATTTGAACAAAAAGACATAACCATCAAAGTCGCAATTTTGAGTTTATCACTTAATGAAGCAACAATCAAGTAATATGCTTTCTTCAACTTCTTCGTTTAATATAATTATATTACAGGATCGGACCTGGTTGTAAGCGTGACTCATACATATCAAGAGTCGTATTCACCTTCAAAACTCTATTTGAAATTCAGCCAATGACATAACTCCGGATAAACTTGATAGAGACTCTCTTTATGTTTGTCTGAAGCGGGTTGTCACTCCCAGTGATAAACCGTATTTTTTTTTTTTTTTTTTTTTGCGATTTCTCGTATTTTCAGAGAGCAAAACTATATATTTTGAATTGTATAGGGGTGCACAGCTGCTGAGTACCTGATATGAGCCTAGAAACTGTGTACCCGTATGAAAATGGGATAGTGACCCCGTGAACTTTACACTTTTCCCTAATGGTCCTCTCTCTTTTATAGCAGAACAGTGGTGACCAGGCTTGGCCAAAATGTCAACAAAAAAACAGCATAAACCATCCCCGTTTGAGGTCCAACCAGAGCCATCTGCCTAGATAGATAGTATTGGGGATCCAACGCATCATGGGCGAGAAGATAGCATCAGTATAAACATGCTGTTATAGGTCAGTGACGATTAGGAAGTGGAGTAACAATAATAGAAGCCTCATCCCAGACACAAAGTCAAGAAGCCGAGAGGGAATTTGAAGCGTATTAGATAACCAAAAAGAGGTTCTGGGCCATACTTGAATAGGATACACAAAAGCAAAGCTCTTAGCAGCCTTTCGGATTTTGATTATCTCAACTATAGTTTTGGGGATTTGAGAAGATGGGGGTCTGAAAAACTGTGCATCGATTTTCAAATATTGAACTTAATTTTAGGGAAACGAATTTAGTCTTGTTTGCACCTGAACAAAACATGCTGAATTATCAAAACACTTAAAACCATTTATATTTAAAGTTTCATCTATCGTTATCTGGTCACATCATACCAGAGGTCATTTTCTGAGCGAATTTTGAAATATCGCCGTGATCATTTCTCCAGGTTGAAACCTTTTCTGTATAATTATTATTTGAAAATTATGATTGTGTGGTTCAGCGGTAGAAATCGGGATTGTGGATAAGAGGGGCTCGGATAGTTGCGATGTTCAGTTCACCAAAAATTCTGTTTTCTTTCTTGCTCACTTAAAACCAGTATCTTTTGACACTTTTTAGTACGCTTGAGATACGCGAGGTTTAAAGCAGTAGATTTTTTTCTTGGTGATACCCTGCAACAGATTCACATCATATTTTTCTTTTTAGAGACTAATTTATAAATCTGCGATCTGCAGCGCTCTCTCTCTCTCTCTCTCTCTCTCTCTCTCTCTCTCTCTCTCTCTCTCTCTCTCTCTCTCTCTCTCTCTCTCTCTCCTTACATCTATCTCTCTATCTATTTATCTTTTTCTCGGCTATCTATCTCTGTCTTCTAAGCATATCCTTTAATTTCTCAATATTTCACCTACTTTCAACCACCTAGAGCCTCTAGGAAACGCTCTAAGCTTAAACTAACTTACTATCCCCCTTTCTCGACCTCTGCCCTGTGGCCTCATCCAGCCTGCCTAAATACACAGTAAGGTATCGCCTACAAGGTATTATGCACACAGTCGTGGTTTACCTTGTTTGGGTCTTGTCTGGTACCTGGCCTCTGAGGTCAATATAGATATTAGGTTTTTCCGTCCTCTAAGTACCGCACTTTCCGAGAGACATGTGGGGTCGCACACTTCAAGCGTTATCGAAACTTTTCGAGACGGTGTTAGAGTTATGATCTCCCTTACCCCCCTCACATTCCGGTCCCCCTTGGGCTTTCCCTCTTTGACCACTCAGAATTTTTCAGCCTGATTCTCAGACGTGGCAGCACTGTTACGGTTCCAGCTAACATTACAGGCGTCAGTGCAAACACGGGCTAGGTTAAAACAAACAGCAGAGGGGACTTAAACACATAGTTTGGTGCCTGGAACATCATGCATCAGCGTTGAGATCAAAGTGAAAATACATTTTGTTCAAATTGTTAAATAGATGATACTGGACATGGTGTTTTGTTTGCTCTTTTTTTCTTCTGTATTTTCTAATGTTAAGGAAACATTTTTTTACTTTGAAAAAACATGTAGTATTACAGATCGACAGTTTCAAGTGGCGCAGACTAATTATAGTTCGTTTAAGTCAAACTGAAAGCATAGCTAATGCCAAACAGAAAGCAACGATTTTAATGGACCCTATGTCTTTTAAAATATTGCAATCATTCTTTTATATAAATACTACGTACTTGGCTTTATTTGCAATCGCTTGCATCTCTTGATATTATGTTTAGCTCTGTCTGACACAGCCTCTACCGTTGTTGCACTGCTGCCAGTTTATTTAATGTTATACGACACATCGACTGAGTTTCAAGAAGACTTAAAGAACTGAAACGAAAAGCATTATTATTGCTACAAAGAAGTCGATGTAAAAAATAATGGTGTATAAGATGCGCAATGATTGTTCCACAGTTAAATTGTGAATGAGCATTCTGTGGTCAGGGATGAAGTGTTGAAGAAACTGAAGCAGGCACAGCAACCAAGTCTAGTGTTTTAGTCAGTGGGGAGTGGACAGACAGCCCATACTCGGACGGGTCACCTCAGGTAACTGTGCAAGAGGCGACACTCCTACACTATCCCTATACACAATCAACGTGGATAAAGAGAGAGAAAGAGCGAGAGAGAGAGAGAGAGAGAGAGAGAGAGAGAGAGAGAGAGAGAGAGAGAGAGAGAGAGAGAGAGAGAGATGATGTGGAAGAGGTTAAACGGCGTGTGCTGGATGTCGAGCTGGGGCAGAGTGTCCTGATGTGGACTGAAGTTGAAAAGCACATCATCTTCGAGGGGATCCGTGGTGCGGTCAGGACACAGTGGAGCCGTCGGCCGTGTCTTGGTGACTGTAATAGTTGCAGCCTTAACACTTTATGCATTAAAGCTGATACAAAGCTCACGAGTGTTACGCTGACGGCTGTGTTGTAAGAGAATTAGATTTTTCGCCCCAACTTGTTAACATCTCCTAGAGGACGTATGTATTTAAGACTAAGACAGCTGCATTTTGGTACCTGGTACGACAAAAAAAAAAAAAAAAAAAAAAAAAACGAAAAAGAAGAAAAAATCTCGAAACCTTGTCAGTTCTAAGCGTTTGTGTTATTGATTTATTTCCCTTTCTGGCTCTCCAGTCTTCATTCTGGTTCAATTCGAAAGACTAAAAAATCGACTCGTTATCAGTTCTTCAGGCCGTTTCGAGAGTTGCATGTTCAAAATGAAGATAACGACCTGTTCAGAAACATAACTTAAATTAACTTAAGGTTTGGGGCGAGAAGCTTGAAGAATTCTTCTTGATAATATTCGCTCGTAGTTTATTGATTGTATGATTTCAAAGAATAATTATAGAATTTTCACAATTAACGTTCTCATATCCAATTAAATTGTGTTTGATTCGGAAGTTAAGTTATTTCTCGTCCGAACTAATATGAAAATGGCAGTTATTCTATGATGAAATTCAATTCAATTCATATTGTACCAAGATTAGGAGTTACTGTTATAAGACGCTGTCGCGCTTTGCACTAGCCACAAAAACATTTTTTCTGGGACGGTCATAACTGCTATCAAGGCAACTTAATGAACACCAAGCTGCCAGTGAGAGAGGATGATTACACTCAGGACCGCTATAAAAATTCCTAACCTTAAACAAATTGAGAATGATGCCATTTAAGGCATTATACATCTAGGCCTCTCTCTCTCACTATTTCTATCCCTATCTAATCTATCTATCTACCTAACAGTCTCCCTCTCTCTCTCTTTATCTCTCTCTCTCTCTCTCTCTCTCTCTCTCTCTCTCTCTCTCTCTCTCTCTCTCTCTCTCTCTCTCTCTCTCTCTCTTCTGAGTCACCAGAAATTTGTGATCAAGAAACAAAACTAGGCAAGAAATATATTATGTAGCCATTCCGTTTTCCTCTTTTTATCAATGTATTCTTTCTTTTACCTGTAGTGACATTTACACACGTCGGGATAAAACACGGAGGACTGTGTTGTCAAAAGCAGTCAGTCCCAGTATAAATCCAGATTGCTATGAAACACACTGCGTTGGTTAAAATGTAAACCATAAAACAGAAACGCAGATTAGGACAGATAAGAGCGCGTCATGTTTTGATAGTTCTTTTTTTTTTTTTTTTTTTTGAAAGAATTTCTTTCTTCTTCCTGCTTTCAACTTCTTTGACATCACTTATAATTGTGAAACCATTGCTCTATTTATTTGGAGAAGAACGTTCACACTTTAAATCTTGAGTAACTGGTGACTCTTTCGTTTTAATATTAATGATATGCGGAATTTCTTTTTTCTCTATCAACTAATAAGCGGCCTTCAGATAATGTCAAAGTGGCCACAGAAGTTATGCACAATCTACTAGATGCTGATTTTGTATAATATAATTATAATTCGAAATGCAAGACTTCATACAGATTAAGCGCGCATGATTCAGTCATTACATAGTTTCCATGGGGCACTTAGATCTACATCTATATCGATAACGAAGGGATCTTGATTGTTTAAGTCAGACAAAAATTAAACAGATTAATGCCGTAACGATTGCTAGTCTTTTCA
>JAWDGP010007701.1:795000-910000 GCA_033675545.1 Elysia crispata | reverse complement strand
GCCTATTGTTAATTTTCACTGTTTTTATTGTAGAGAGCTTGTATTATATAATTTCATGGGAACTTTATGATACACCGCAACCCATGCCAAAAGAAATAGTTTACGATCGTAGATAAGCTATTTTACATTTACAACTACAGTCTTATCATAATTATAATTATTGTTTTGTAGGACAAGTATTTTCAATCATCCTTGGTTTACATTTGAGATTTATTTATATTCATTATGTTTCACGCGAGTAAATACAATTATTTATTCAAAACTTTTCTTAATAGTAGAATTAGAATTCCTTTTTAGTAATGATGGCCTGAATCTAAACACAGCCAGACTAAATTTATTTTGCTATGATTAGTAAAACAAAGCATCGCGGGAATGCCTTAATTGGTTAAAAAGAGCGTTTAGTCTAGGTACTTCCAAGTCAAAACTTTTATTTTTCAGTTCTCGCCAACTATTTGCTCTTAGTCAATGGGTCTGGCCTTAAGCCAAATAGCCTGCATTTGGTGTGATTTTTTTTTTTACTGAAGCTCTGGATCGATTTATCTGATTCAACTGGTTTCAGCTTTCAACCACAGCTGGATGAAATTGAATCTATACCGATTGTTTGGGTTTGGTTATTTTATTTTTCAGTCTCATTTCATATTGTTGTTTTTTTCTCTCAGGTCCGTATTGTTATATTGACAATGATCTCAATGTGACACAGTCTCTGACTCACGCATGCGGATCTAATTTAGATTTCGATCTCATCTAGAATTTGATTTAGGTATGGTAAATAAAAAATCAGTAGAATCCGTGTTTATCATGACGGTCGTGCATATTAAACTGCATATTCCGGCCCTCAAGAACGTTTCATATAATCAATGGTAATCAAAGCAAAAGACTTTAAGCTAGACGCAAAATTTCAAAACAAAAAAAAGGGAAAAAGCAAACAAGGAATCTAGTCTAGTTCTCTAGCGAAAGATTTAAAATGAACAGGTTTCGGCGCAGTACCGGTAAAGATTTTTTTTTCTTTCTAGATTTAAAAATAATTAATAGGCCTAGATTAGTTCTAACTGAATCCGTGTATCTAGTCAACGCATCGGCAGCATTCTACTAAGGTCTGGACTATTTACATCGTATTATTTCCCCCGTCCATTTAAAAAAAAAATATTATGACTGAAGGACGATCGCCATTAAAATAGCCTAGTGCGGACCTCGAAGATAATAAAGCTGCCAAGTAGAATCATTGCCACAGAAAAAAATCAGGCTGATCTCTGGAAGTAACATATTTTTAAGAGTAGCTTAGAGCTAGAAAAAAAAAAAGGGGGGGGGGGGAAGAGAGAGAGAGAGAGAGAGAGAGAGAGAGAGAGAGAGAGAGAGAGAGAGAGAGAGAGAGAGAAAGACAGGCAGACAGCCAGACACAGACAGAGAGAGATAAAACAGATAAAATTAATATTATAAAAAACATGTGTAATCTTATATTCTACTTACCAGACGTGAAATCGCCACAAAAAGTCTAATTATTTCGTTCTTACTCAGGTAAGAATATCCAACGGGTCCACACGTTAACTTTGAACAAAATATTGACTTGAAGTCTTTACTCTAAAAAAATGGATCTTCAAAAAATTCTACGACAAAATCTTCGTCGTTAGACAATAACTTTCCTAACCAACAAAATGACAGCAGGAGCCAGGCTTAACTTCAATGGAATGTCAAAAGCATGTAAGTTAAATTTCTTCGTTAAGTTTCATCAAACTATTGGATTCCACTTTCCACAGAAATACTGTGCGCTTCCCGTTGAGGGTATCTAGCGTTCTCTGGGGGCGCCTGCTTGGCCCCCTGTTTTTACTCCGCTACACTCTCCTCTCCCTCTCTCTTGTCTGCAAATCCCAGTGTGTTGGTCCCTTCTCAGCTGATGTCCACTCCAGAGGCGCTAAGGTCAGGGAGCGGTGCGCATTCTTCACTGCTCTCCGTCCCCTAAGTTTGTCTGAGAGTCCCATAGACAGACAAGAGAGCGGTGCGAAAACAAGGCAACATAAAACTTTCCGTCTCCTAAGCCATGATAAGCATCGCAAATTATCCATCTCTGAAGTCATGGGAGCGACGGACGTTGTGGCAGATCAGGCCTGGTGGGGGACGAGGGCAGGCCAGGTTAGCGCGCGGCAGCGGCCCATGCGGTGCGGCACATCTCGACAGTTTGCGGCGGGCCCTTTTCGAGGAAGCAGACGCAAAGCTACAGTGCTCGGCACTATCGCTTTCAAACAGGTAGACAGAGCGAGGAGA
Organism: Elysia crispata; assembly: GCA_033675545.1. Classification (NCBI taxonomy): domain Eukaryota; kingdom Metazoa; phylum Mollusca; class Gastropoda; family Plakobranchidae; genus Elysia; species Elysia crispata. Next base: position 907,741 of record JAWDGP010007701.1, on the reverse strand, counting down.
TCTGGAAAATAGAAGCCATTTGACAGTCTTTACGTTTTGTTATTCTCTGTAAAAGATTGCTTGCATGTCCATGGTGCACAATTTTAATAACTCTTACTTTTATTACCTTAACTGATATAATTACATTTTAGATATTTATCTAGATGAGGCGCACAAAAAATATGCGTATGCACAAGCATTTAATGTACCTTAAAGAAAGGGGGTAAGTAATTAAGGGGTTAAATTGAAAGTGCCTAAACAAAAAAATCTGTTCGAAGCATGGGCAAAGAAGTATAAAAAAGGATTTTTTTCTTATGAGATTTATTTTTAAGTACTTGCTCTGCATGGTTTTTTTTTCTTTTTAGCCTGGCCATTGTTTCTAATTCATATACCGCTTTCTTGCTCTTGGTCTTTGTAACGGTCCTCAATAATTATTAATCTCTCCTTGAATTGAGACAAAACATTTAAAGAACAAGGAATACAACAAACACCAAAATCTTCTATCAGCCGAGGTTACCAGATTGATCTCGGTTCAGTACCATATCGCTTGTGTGGAATCCTCTCTGAAATACGATAGTTTTAATACCGCCACATTTTTCAAGTGTGATGTGATTCTGCTTTAACTTCACAAATAGATTACGATACTTATAAAAAATGCATTTTTTATTTCTCTTAAAATATTTCGACCGAGATCGATTACTTTACACTTTGTAGGAGTATAAAGAAATATGTTGGCAGATCTTTTGTTACAGGAATCTGTTACCCATTACTCAAGGGAGATTCTCTCCGCGCTGTAGATGGCAAAAACTTCTGCCAAATGTTTTAAGCATAAACAAAATGCACCATTGAATCTGAAAATATAATTAAATTAATAAGAAAGACCCCCTACAGCACGCATAAAACGTGTCCGTCTACTGCATTCAGGTAACGCCCAGGAGCCCAAATTAGCAAATTCTAAACTTAGTAGACACACACACTCTTTTGTTTATTTATTTTTTTTAAAGAACGCCTTTGATTTATTTATGACTCACAAACTTTAAAGTTATGCATCTTCATCTGCTACCTGTACAAAAGTTGAGGAACACTCTTCCAAGAGCTAAACAAATAAACTTGATATGGGCTTGTGTTAAAGTCTAAACCAAGTTATTTGAGGAAGCCCCACTCCCCTACAAGTGTCATGAATACATGCTCTCAAAGCATCGATACTCTTACTATTATCATACTTGTCTTCTTTTTTATCGTCAGCATCCTCGTAGAGTTGATGTGCTTCATTGAGTAATTGTTACCATTTTAACTTGTCTGCGAACCGACAGCCGCTGCTGACATGCACATCACTCTGGAGATGTGCTTCACACAAAGGCTGATGCAATGCAAAACCAATACAATATAGAAGAGTGTTAGTAGGCAACATTGGAGGGAGGGGGGGGGGTGAATGCAAAAGTTCCGGTTGGGAGTGAGCAACAGAGAAAGGACAGCGATAGAGATGCACAGGAGGGAGAGAGAGAGAGAGAGAGAGAGAGAGAGAGAGAGAGAGAGAGAGAGAGAGAGAGAGAGAGAGAAAGAGAGAGAGAGAGAGGGGGGGATGCAAAAGTTCTGGTTGGGAGTGAGCAACAGAGAAAGGACAGCGATAGAGATGCACAGAAGGGAGAGAGAGAGAGAGAGAGAGAGAGAGAGAGAGAGAGAGAGAGAGAGAGAGAGAGAAAGAGAGAGAGGGGGGGATGCAAAAGTTCTGGTTGGGAGTGAGCAACAGAGAAAGGACAGCGATAGAGATGCACAGAAGGGAGAGAGAGAAAGAGAGAGAGAGGGAGGGAGGGAGAGAGAGAGAGAGGGGGGGGGGGAATGCAAAAGTTCCGGTTGAGAGTGAGCAACAGAGAAAGGACAGCGATAGAGATGCACAGGAGGGAGAGAGAGAAAGAGAGAGAGAGGGAGGGAGCGAGAGAGAGAGGAATGCAAAGTTCCGGTTGAGAGTGAGCAACAGAGAAAGGACAGCGATAGAGATGCACAGGAGGGAGAGAGAGGGGGGGGATGCAAAAGTTCCGGTTGAGAGTGAGCAACAGAGAAAGGACAGCGATAGAGATGCACAAGAGGGAGAGAGAGAGAGAGGGGGGGGGGGGAATGCAAAAGTTCCGGTTGAGAGTGAGCAACAGAGAAAGGACAGCGATAGAGATGCACAGGAGGGAGAGAGAGAGAGAGGGGGGGGGAATGCAAAAGTTCCGGTTGAGAGTGAGCAACAGAGAAAGGACAGCGATAGAGATGCACAGGAGGGAGAGAGAGAGAGAGGGGGGGGATGCAAAAGTTCCGGTTGGGAGTGAGCAACAGAGAAAGGACAGCGATAGATATGCACAGGAGGGAGAGAGAGAAAGAGAGAGAGAGAGAGAGAGAGAGAGAGAAGGCTCTCAATGGTAGTTAAGATATACAATGGAATATTTTACTATATCGTAAGAACTAAATGTATCCCAAAACTCCCCAAGTTGCGAGAAAGTGATTTTAAAAAAAAAACAGCTGTTGAAACCAAAGTTCGAAAACATATTTCAAGAATAGGGTTTTTACAATGTTTTCCGCAATATAAATAGTTATTATCCCTCTAATAGCCGATCAGATAAAAACTTTTCTTAGACTCAAATCAGTGTATTAGGTTTACAGTTTTCATCTTGTATTTTTTAAAGCATAATGAATTGAATAGAGGAAAAGAAAAGGGAAAAAAAATTAAATAAATCCTCAAAATCAATGCAAGGTTTAAAACTCTGTGCTGCTTCATTGAGGAAAAAATCGGATGTAATGGTGTCTTACCATTAAGACGTTTTATAGATAAATTCTGATTTGCATCTCAAACAGTCGTTCGATGAGGTAATTAACCAAATAAATGAAAGCACAATGCATGGCATATTAAGTGTCAATTCCTGAAACATTCTCTGTAGGTCTATGGGGAGACAAAGCTACAAAAAGAGAGAATAATCTCAAGAACTTTACACAATAAGAATATTAAATGATTTATTAAGCATTTTGGTCATTCTTAAAATGTTTATTTTACCCGGTTACTGAAAATGAAATCGGAAACCCAACTATAAGAAGTATTTGATAAAAAGTTCGAGTTAACTAGTCTTGATACTTTTCCACCAAAAATACAGTGTGCAAAAACAATGTAATGTCTTGTTGAGAGCAAAAATAATCTGAACGGTCAATAAACCATGGAGATCTAAGGAGTGTTTAATATATAGACAGACGAAGTAACAATGGGTGAATTTCAATAGTAGAGGTCGATTCAACGCATAATTGCTGCAGCTTATCCGGAAATTAAAAATCTGTTAAATCACAAGGACACAACGGATCATGAAAACAAAAAGCATGTATTAATTAATTTTGTTCAATGAATCTTATTATATTATTATTTTAGCACTCATCCATATGTAAGTATAAGAAACTTCTAACAGGATATGTCTATGATATGGCCAACCGTACATGATAGGATCGCCTTTGTGTCATTCCTGAAACTCAAAACATAACCCGATCAGTGCATGGAGCAAATTAGATTTAATAATCGATCTGATCACTTTGAATTGACAACATCACTGATGATCGTAATGTTTGTTCAAAATCAAGTCAAGGTTTTTAATCTCTAGATACGGAAATAAAATTATATGAAAGACTACTTTTATCAATTTTATAAGAGATGTAAATTATTGGATAAAGCATCTATCTAAAGTTGTAATTAAGATATCCTTGGCCTTCATTAAGGTAGATTTAGATCTAGTTCTAAGGCTAGATAAAAGGTATAATACTAGATTTAGACCAATATATCATATTTATATCTTAATTCTATATTTGGATATTGTACAATTTTTAGACTCAAGGCGCAAAGATTTAGAATGTAAAGTACACGAATGCCTGTATCTCAAGATTTATAAGGCTTTCAAAGATTAAAATAAGGCTGCTGGTAGAGAATTGACCAGACTGATGCAGCTAGAGATGAAACTCAATTTCTCCTTTTACTTTGATAATATGATTGTCGCAAGAGATAAACCAACGATGGGAGTCTAAAAAATTGCTAACACAGCTTAAGTTAAACTTATGGAAAAGGTAATTCTTTTCTTGACCAGCTTGAAGTGAGCCAAGTTTGTCCAATAAACATGAAAGAAAATGTGCAGTCTTTATAAAGAAGAGCAAAAACTTCTCTTGGCCTAGCATGCAATAATCGTCACGTTTTTTCAACATATCTCTCCAGATCACCTCCACAAGATCGAGTCATGATGGCATCAGAGAACAGCAGGTCCTTTGTCTAGATAAATATGCTGCGACAGACCGTGTTGAAGAGTGGCAACTTATAAATAATTCTTTTGTGCATCTGACAATTTTAAGAAAAATTGTTGTTGTTGTTGTTGTTGTTGTTGTTGTTGTTGTTGTTTCTTTTGTAGAACAAACTTATTAATGGACTCACAACTTAGATATGTGACAACCCCCCCCCCCCCCCGCACGATTCAGTTTTACAGGAATGAAACGATAGTTTTATAGTTTTATAGTCTGTAACCGCTGTAAAAAATACGTTTCTTTTTACACGCTTTGAGAGGCACAAAGATAATTATAAAAAAAAAGTTTTAAAAGGTTTCGTCTTTTTTATGGGCTCGAGGCTTGATATACAATTGTCTAACTAATTTCAAATATGAGGGCCCTACAACTATAATTCGTCAGTCTCTTAGCGCCAAGCAACTAGCTATATCCTAGAATGTAAATTATACTTCATTTTTAAGTCTTTTTCTTTAAACGGTCTTGCAGTACTTTGTTTTTATTTCTAGCATTGATTATTCCATGTCAACATTGTTTTCTTCAGACAAGCACAAAGTTAAAAATTTTGCTCAACTTAAAAAGATATCTTTTATGGGATTCTGCGTTAAAGTTAGAGAGAAAGTGTTTGTGTTTAGGTAGCCTCTTTTTGGACATGAGACAGCAATTTTTCTATTCGTCGGGTAAAGTGTGGTCGCGCATGATATTTAAAAGAGTGTGGTCGTGTAATATGTTAGATAGTGTGATCATATGTTTTGTGGTAAAGAGAGTGTGGTTCGGTATTTTGTAAAAGAGTCTGTGTTTGTGTATTACATAAGAGAGAGTGTTGTCGTGTGTTATGGTATAGAGAGTTTGGCCTTTTGTAATAGTGTTTTTGGTATAGATAGTATGGTCGTGTATCATGTAAGAGTGAATGTGGTCGGATTTTATGGTATAGAGAATGTGATGGTGCAGTATTAGAAATAGTGCTTGGTGTTATTAGAAGAAGCTCATGACTCCTAAGAACAAAGCATTATAAAATAGTACTATCTTTTTTTTTTCCAGCCGTTAGAGAATTTGGTGATGTTACAAATTCTCAACAAATTCTTATAAGAACAAAACAAAACTTAATTGGACTTTAGAAATAGAAAAATAGATTTGATCAATGTTCATTAAATTGATGAATTTTTTTTTTAAACTGGTCATGAAAGTGAAAACTATCTATCTATCTATCTATCTATCTACATTTCTATCATTGTATTTGTTTATCTTTTTTTATGTCCCAATTTATCTATTCATCTATTTATGTATCTGTCTATCTCTCTATCTATTTCTCTATTTATCACTCTATTTATCTATCTATCCATCTATCTGTCTACCTGTCTATCTATCTATCTATCTATCTATCTATCTATCTATCTATCCAACCGTCTATCTCTCTCTATCTATCTATCTATTAATATATCTGTATATCTATCTATCTATCTATATATCTATCTTTTTATTAAGTATCAATATTTCTTTCAACGAATCTATTCTCTTTATCTAGAGATAGAGACAGACTTTTTCCTTTTTGGCATATTTCCTATTCTATCAAGTTAATTTGATCTTCCTAAGACTAGAGTTATGTATTACACAACTAAAAGATTGGGTAAAATGTTTCAAATTCAAACAAAAGTAATACTCTCTATGTTGTCCAATTTTTTTAAAATAAACTAAGAACTATTTCAATCACAGATAAATGATTTAATTCCATGAACTTTATTGATTCTAGGCAACCGTTATGTTCAGATAAAACAGCGAGGTGACAAAATCGCACCTATCAAAAACTTAAACAATAAATTAACAGAGGTGCCATTACATTAGGGTTAATGGTATCATTCTTAAGATTTACGAAAGGGTAAAAAAATTTTATGCCCATCGAAATTAAACTATGTGTGTGTGTTGAAAGAGTCATATGCAGAGAACCAAACAATTTCTTTTTCATAAGCTCCATTAATCGAAAACTTTGTAAAGAAAAGGAAAAATATTAACAAAATTGTATCTGCATGATGTTTTATGATGCCTTGTTCAAAGAAATGTGAGGGGGAAAAAAAAGACTGTTGCAGAAAGAAAAATATTATGAATAAAAAAAAAATCCTCCAAATATCAAACGAAACCTTAAGAATGAGTGTTCTTTAACAAAACAAAACAATATACAACAAAAAAAAACCACAACAAAAACAAACATTTAAGTAGATGGTGTAGTTAGGTTAGTATATGTAATTATGCATTTATGTATGTATGTATGTATGTATGAATGAATGTATGTGACTTTTTTCCAAAACAAACAAGTGCTTAGCAAATTCGCCCGGTTAGCCGGGATAGTAAACGCTATAACAAAGTTGAGATTGCTAGTATGTGTAAGCTTGCGTTTGCCCACATAAATCTAAACTCGGTTCCTCTTCTCCTGTTTATCTTTCATTAATACTCCTTGATTCGCTTTTTACTTTTTAGGAAAAACGAGAGAGAGAGAGAGAGAGAGAGAGAGAGAGAGAGAGAGAGAGAGAGAGAGAGAGAGAGAGAGAGAGAGAGAGAGAGGCAGCCAGACAGACGGACATACAGACAGACAGACAGACAGACAGACAGACAGTCAGAGGGAGACAGAGAGAGACAGACAGAGAGAGAGGGGGATATAGCCAAAGCGGCAGGCTGAGGCAGAAAACAAATTAGCAGTAAAGAGAGATGATACAGATTAAGTACTTTTATCTGTCTCTAAAAATGTGAAGCAATGAGGAAGTATAGTAATTCACGGCTCGAAAGACAAAAAGAGGTTTATGTTAGGCGAGGATGTAGTTTTTGGAATGTAAGCACGGAATGTTGTGCAGAGATTTGAACTCGCCAAAGTCCCATGTTTCTGATTGGTTGGAAATTTAAATATAGATTTTTATCAGTGAAAACAGTGAATTGACTATGTAAACTAACAACACTTTGTAACGATTAAACCCGTGGGGTAAAATGGCCCACGCAAGATCAGGAGAGAACAATACTAGTATAGTGAGTTTTAAAACAATCGAAATCTTAGCGTGAATTTGTTAACATCCCGGAGTTGGCACGCATTCGAGATCGCGCTGATCACCTTAAATGTTTTCAACATAAAAACTGGATGTTGATGTATTGATTATCTAACGCAGCTGCGACCCAGTTTTGCCTCTGCACTCACGCACGCACGTGTATTCGGATAAATAATGTGCATTCTATTACTATCCTTGGTCCAGCTGTCCTTAGCATGCTCAGTAGGAGTGAGGAAATTGGGTTAGGTGACCTCGGACTCTAGTTCCCTGATCAAAACAAAAGTTTAAAAAACTGCTTGCTTAAAATAGATGTTGGGGAATTTGTGATCCTGAAATATATTTTTTTAGAGAAGAATAGCTAATCAATTAATTATGAAGAATGTCATGTAATAGAGCAAATACTTTTGCAATATGGATAGGTTTATTTATTGTTATTGTAAAAATCATGAATGGACTTTGACTGTAAGGTGATTATCTACAGGGATCTTTCTATAGGTAGATGCTCCAATCCCTGCTTGGTCACCATAAGGACAGAACTAATTATGAGATTTAGTCCAGAGCTTGCAGAAATTTTCTTCAATCTTTTGAACAATGATTTTTCCACTAGATCAAAAAGAGTTAAACTGGTCAAGCCTTCTAGGTCATTATAAATTTGTATATCGAGCAGATATTTTTGTTTGTAATAAAGTTGAGCAGTTACTGAGGTAACTACGGATGCCGACAAGTTTGAGCGGGATGCCACTGGATTATCCGGAAATATTGCCTATAAAAATAAGGTCTAAAACTCTAAACTACTATCACTGCTATGCACAGAGAGTTCCTTCTTTATAACTCTTGTCCACTTGGCGCTTTCTTTAAAAATTCTGGATAATTTGACATTTGGTTTTTTTGCCGTTTCCATCGCGAGCTAACAATGTAACTCTTTCTCCTTTCAACAGAATCTCTTGATGGAAAATTATTTTCAACGCCATCTCAAGAGTGTTGGTTTCACCTTGTCTAAAGAGATGTCAAACAATTAACAAACTTTTTAACTCGCATGTGCAAATTTCAACTTCTTGTAAAGTAAAGAAGCTGGATTTATTTAACAAAGGTTATATGGAATATTATACAAAAATAGTGTCACTTTAATTGGGTTTTTCATGTACTAAGATAAGTGATGTTTTTGAGTATCGAAACGTCAGCATGCCACTGTTTGCCAAAGGTAAACTGCTATAAGCTTAACCCATGGAACCGTTGAGTTAATTACAGATAGCTTTTGATGCTAAAATAACATTCTTTTAATTAAAATTCCCAAAGGCACGAGCTTGCGATTAATTAAACATACTTGGAATATTTCATAAAGTTTCAAACCTAAATTTTTAATTCGTGATAATAATAGAGTCGAATAGTTGGCTTGCAAACTATAGTCATGTGAAAAAAATATATCAAATTCTAACATTCACTAACGTTCTAAATTTATTTGGCTTCTTAGGCGTCATGTCTTTTCTTTCTACTATAGAAGCCTCTTAGGCTTAGGCCAAAATCTAGATCTAAATTTTGCGATTTTGATAAGTCGTATACATACCTATTTGCGTTCTAATAACTTGTACTCAAATCACACCTGACCCCAAGAGGGATAAAAATTTGAATGTCTCTTTTGCAACATGATTGCTTGTGTATTCAAGCTTTCTAAAACGTAAACAATCCACAAAAACAACAGGAATTGAATTTACATTTGTGAGATATTTCCACAATTACAACGTCAAAGAAAGAGAACAATCGATCTAAACTTTCTCCTCGTACAATTTCAATATGATCTAACTTTGCATAATTTTCCGCTTCTTTTCTCTGGCCAAGATATTTTTGATCTAACTAAAACTTTCTTTGAAAAGTAACCAGCCTGGTGTAACAAAAAAAAAAAAAGAAAAAAGAAAACATAATAAAACTTAACCAAGTAAACTCAAGGCACATTTAAAAGTTAGTACAGAGAGATCTAGCTCGTCTTTGAGACAGCAACTTTTGATTTTGACCCTATCAGACAGGAGTGAATGTTCATGTCTAATTTAGCAGTTGATAATCGAAGCCTCATAATTATATCTATTTAGACTCGTTCTTCTTTGCAACGTTTTACTCTGTATCTCATTGGATTCAAGTTGTAATACTCATGACAGTAATTTATTGATGTTCTTCTTTTGGATACCAAAATGATGATAGTGACGATTATTTAGCTTAAAACATCCACTATTTTACTGTCTCAAAGAGAGAGAGAGAGAGAGAGAGAGAGAGAGAGAGAGAGAGAGAGAGAGAGAGAGAGAGAGAGAGAGAAACAGACAGAGAGACAGACAGAGACAGAGAAAGAGAGATGAGGAGAGAGAGTGAGAGAGAGAGAGAGAGAGAGAGAGAGGGGAGGGGGGGGAGGGGGGAACAGAAAGAGTCATGGCTACGTGACAACGCTCAGCTTTTTCTTTAGCTTGTAAAGCGGAGCCAATCAGCTGTTCGAAATGATTGAAACGGTTGTTCCTGAACAAACGGGCAGCAGGTTGATTTCCATTTATCTTTTTATGCTGTGGCTATTCCATACTCGTTAATATTTTTTGGTTTAGCTTTGTTTCGTTTATTTTGTTTTTATTTTTATGTTAAATGCTTTTATAGCAAAATGCGACACGTGCATTGATATTGCAAGAGTACACTAACTGGTTGAAACTGACCTGTTTACTCGTCTATTCTGATTGTATTTACGTATGAATTTTGAAGAGAACTGTCCTCTTTTCATACTAAAGAAATGCATAGTGAATCATTATGACACTATTGAGTGCAAGTAGCAAGTAGTGATTAGTGATTACTTGAGAGGATAAGTTAGATTTTATATTTTTAAAAAAATATATTAATATGCAGCTTGGATAGCTACTTTACTTTAATTTAGATGTCATTTAGTCATGTGATAATCTCAGACTAAAAATCATCTTCTTGCAACAAATGCCCATCTCCAAATTCTGGTTCAATAAAAAGCAAAGCAGCTTGCAATAACAACCACTAGTAAGAGAGCAGATCATAAAAGGTTCAAAATAAACTCCGCACCTGAAACCACTCACTACTAGACACAAAAAGATGACTAACTAATTAAATGGGGATTGATGAATAAATGGGAACGAAGCCAAAAACGTGACCAAAATAATCCAGCTAAACTAAAACAAAAAACAAGGATACGCAAAACATGGCCTTGATTTGACAGCGCGGCCAAGCCTGAACCTGGTAGGGCTTTTGACGGATCAAGAGTGGCTTCTCGACCAATAGTCACGAAGAGATGATTATAGAGTTATGAATTAATGAGTTATGAAACATTAAATTTGACACCCAGCAGCCAGTTATGATGTCAAAGTCGGAAATTTTATTTCAGTCGGTATTAACCGTGATGGCTATAATATGTAAAAGATGTTATTTTTTCCCCCCGACAGTCTAATTAAAAGATAAAAAAAATCAGCCTGGCGACTTAATTTAATTTACAAGACTTAGACAATTTTCATTGATGACTAATTTATAATCAGTCTTTAACTTGTATTTATAATCCACGGCTTCATGACACACCGTGCCTGCATCTGAGTAAACAAGCGACGCGTTGTCAATACAGCGCTAAACCTGAGGTGTCTGTTATTGTTTGCTTAGGCCTACATGACCCAGCGTTTCATGCCCATTTATGTGACTGCGTAGAAGGAGGTCAAAGATGCTCTTATATCGAAAACAATCACAAACCTATAATTCTTTCCCTTGGCCAGTACGGCGTCATAGGTTTGTTTTTAAATGTCGTTATCGATTTACGTCAACATCCCCTTTTGTTTTCCTTTAATACGATTAATTTTACTTTGACGTGTTATAAAGGCATTAGATAGTTGGCTACGTTAGTTTGAACTCTAGGTGTTAAAGCAGAGAGTAAATGTCACATATGTTTGGAAAAAAAAAATGCCCCCCCCCCCCCTTTGCACCAAAAAGAGACTTCGTAAAAAAAAATAATATGAAACTTTCACAATTTTTACATCTTCCATATGGAGGATTGTTTTGTTTTGTTTTCTTTTTTTTTTTAATAATTAAGAGAAAATTGAACTTTTTTTTTTTGCAAGCTATTTTTGAGCTCTTAATTTCAGGAGTAATATCATCAATTATAGTAAAGAAATTCAAGTGTGTGTATTGTATTTTTTTGTGTGCGTGCTTTTTTTGTGTGTTTTGTTTGTTGTTGTTTTTTGTTTTCTTTTTTTATTGTTTTTTGTGTTGTTGTTTTTTTTTTTTTTTTTTGCTTTTTATTCATTATTATTTTTTGTTTTAACAAAACTTTTAAAAGAAAAAATCTCTTAAAAAATGAAACATTGTCAAAACATAAATAGCAGCATTTATTTACTGAGTCGTTCGAACATTTATCTTGATTAATTTAATTATCTTGGAGTAAAACGCAAGAAAAGGTCTGTAAATTGTAGCATCAACTGACTGCGCAATTAAGATAGCTCGAATCATATTAAAGCTTCTCCGACGTCATCAAATTTTAGTATGCTTTTTTGATAGCCTGAGAAATAATTTCAACATAAATGTGTGCTGAGCTATTTCCCCTACAGACCGCACGCTGATTAGATCTATCTTTATTATTATTCAATTTTATCCAGATCATTAGATTCAGTAGACTAAAGGGCAAAATCTCATATTGCCAAATATTTAATTTGTGCCCTTTGCAGGTAAAAGAAAAGCAGAAGAAGCTACTGGAGACTAAAACGTTAACTGAAATGATCATTGATTGATGCATTGAATTCTTCAGTGAAAAACAACTTTTGTGGTTTATACCAAGTGCTCCAGTGGTCAGGTCTCTGTCGACAGCTCACAGTGAATTACTAACTAGGTGAGATATGTATCTCGAATCAGTTAACCAGTCTAAAAAAGCCCTAAACAGAAAAACATAAATCTTGTTCGGAAATGAGAAGTTCCGGTAAATCCGTTTGTGATTTCCGTTGCTTCTTTTCTTTTAATCGATAAAGTGCTCCACTGAGTATGATAATAGGCAAACCTTCATTTCTTGGTAGATGAGTTTGACAGCAATTCGATAGGCGATGACATCATTGTGTATTATTAAACAGAGGAGGTGTTACGTACAGGAAATTACCTGTCTATGAGACCCGGCTGTTTCTCTAGATCAGCGTGACTTTGGGCAAATGACCAAAATAGCGTAAACAGAAAGCTTTATTTTCCTAAAAAAAAATAAGTGTTTTTCGCTTTTTATTTGCCTCAAAGGCCTATAATTGTCCATGTACCGAATAGTTAAAAGAACATTCCAAAGAATGGCATGATGACCGAAAAATTTTAAGGATCTATCTACGAAATCAAAAACAAAAAACGCGAAATGCCAGAAGAAATTTAAAATATTTACCCTTTAATGTAAGATTTGGGTTTATCCCAAAATATTTGAAGAGAATGTCTAGTTTTTAATGTGGGTTTTCGCTCATACCTCAATTTTTTTCATGAAACTTTTTAAACGAAAATAAGAATGCCATGATTTTTTTTTATTCATTATCAATCTACATTCTGATAATCATTCTAAAATAAATTAGCAATAACGTAATTTGCTCATGAAATAATCGATGCTTCATTGCCACTTATATTGGGACATTAACTACAAATCTTCAGCAATCTAGACAAATAGAAATGCCGAAAAGACAGTTTTGCTGCTGTTTATTTTTTTTCCTTTAATTAGTAAAATCAAGTCAACGCCAACCCTCTTTTCTGCGGCTGAGGTTTCCTTGATTACAAATCATCTTACCGAATATTATTTTATTTATCATCAAACTGATTATGATGTTCTTGTTAGCACTTTGCGATATTGTAAAATTTCCAAGTTCTGATGTGAATATGTTGTCGATCGACGACGATCACGTGATATTCCTGCAGATGCTAAAGGTGGTGGTAGTGTGTGTGTGTGGGGGTGGGGGGGGCGTATATATTGTGACCATCCTAGTCCCCTGGGCACAAAAGAAAAGACGGAAATGTTTGAAATAAGGATTATGAGAATTTGCGAGTTTAGGAGTCCACGACGCTGTGTATATCTTTTAATCTTAACCAAGTGCCAGTGCTGTAACATTACAATGATGATTTTGCTCCTCTTTTTTGGCATCAGAGCTTCGTTACAGTTCAGCAGCCAAATATTTTTTCGCGTTCTTTGATAAGTTACACGTCCCCCTTAATTTCCAGAAAAATCTTATTCGAGATGAATATAATTGCCTTGACTACAGCGCAATGTTATTGGGTACCGCTTTTTGACCCGGAACGTCTGTTTTCACATAGCATTTTCTTTTCCATGGAGACAGAATAGGGTTTCACGTTCCTACTAATATGTTTACACTTGAGTGCAACTTTTACAAGTCTGTCTTTTTGTTGTTCTAAAGACAAGAGAAGGTTTAGATCTGCCCGTCATCAGCTGGTTGTCACGCACAGACGAGCTGTGATAGGGCTATGGTGTAGTATTATTCCCTTCATGAATATTTACTTTCAAATTTTTTTCCTGCTTCTCACTTTAGTGAGAAACTTCTCTCTTTATCATTCTATCTCCCTCAGTGTAATGTATGTGTCTATCTCCATTACACACACACACTCTCTCTCTCTCTCTCTCTCTCTCTCTCTCTCTCTCTCTCTCTCTCTCTCTCTCTCTCTCTCTCTCTCTTTGTGTGCATGTATCTATCTATCTCTCCTTTTTTTTCTTTTTCAACTTATGTCTTTTCTTACGCCTCTATGTCTCTGCCACAATTGTTTTGTCCTCTCTTCCTTTACATGTTCTTTCTCTCCTTTTTGTCTCTGGTGCGGCCTCCTCTTTTACACTCCATTGACTTTAAATTTTAACCAATAATTATCATATCTTTATAATAGTCCTTGGCTCTCTCTCTTTTGATTTATATTCATACATTTCCATAAGTTTTCATTTCTTCACCTTATTAAGTGAAACAAGCGAGGCTTATCTTGGTAAGGTGATGATTGTTTGAGCGATTTTATAGAAACAGTAAATCTCATTGGCTCGACTTGCCAGCTCTCAACTTGTTTACAAAAAAAAAAAAAGATTTGTCCCTCTTTCATACTCATACTATTCATGTTCATTTGTACACAGCAATCGGTTTAGTTATCACTTTGCTTGCAGACTTGGCTGAGAAAAAAAACAAGCAAAGACTCTTGTAACAACGTATTTCCTTACTATTTTCATCCATTTTAAGAACGCCAAACCTTTCAAATATGCACTAAAAAAGTAGCATTGAATGTATCAAAATGTGGTTTTAAATGTCACACTTTTACTAAGAGTTACCCGTCCCGTTTAACAGAGATGTCTATCTGATCTGGCAATCCTTTCATGAATATTTCAGACGAGGCAGGTACAAGTTAAGAAAATAAAGAGGTGAACAAGTACAGTAATCCGTCCACAATTTATGCCAGCGGGAATAGGAACAGCGCCAAATTTTATTTTATAATCCAAAGAAAGGAAACAAGAAATCTTATCCTCTTTACATAAAACCATTAGGTAAAGGTAAAAATGTAAATGGAAATGAAATTAAGGCCAACTTGATTTCTTTCGATTTCTCAAGTCTCGCTTATAATGTCTGAGATAGGAAAATATGACAAAAGCAGAAAAAAAAGTCTGCAAAGTTAGAAGGAAAGACAAAAGAAGACGTAAGGGTAGTAGCAATATAGGTGGAGATGGATGTAGAAGTAGTAGTAATAGTGGTGGTAGTAGTAGTAGTAGTAGTAGTAGTAGTAGTAGTAGTAGTAGTAGTAGTAGTAGTAGTAGTAGTAGTAGTAGTAGTAATAGTAGTAGTAGTGGAAGTAGTAGTAGTGGTAGTAGTAGTAGTGGTAGTCGTAGTAGTCGTAGTAGTAGTAGTAGTCGTAGTAGTAATAGTGGAAGTAGTAGTAGTAGTAGTAGTAGTAGTAGTAGTAGTAGTAGTAGTAGTAGTAGTAGTAGTAGTAGTAGTAGTAGTAGTAGTAGTAGTAGTAGTAGTAGTAGTAGTAGTGGTAGTAGTAGTAGTAGTAGTAGTAGTAGTAGTAGTAGTAGTAGTAGTAGTAGTAGTAGTAGTAGTAGTAGTAGTAGTAGTAGTAGTAGTAGTAGTAGTAGTAGTAGTAGTAGAGGTTTTGATAGGAATAATTGTTGTGCAGCATTTAACGTAGGAAAGTGGCAATCGTTATTTTGTAAATGTGGATAGAGAATCAGAAGTCATTGCGTCGGTTAAACATTTTAGTAAACTGCGTTGAATAATACGTTTTGGACGATGCAAATTTGAAGCAATCCATCAACCTAATTTAGGATTTAAAATTTTATACGTGAATATATGGTTATTTTGATATATAATTAAGCTTTTTTGAAGTGTCATCCTAGGTGTGGCTTGGCGTCTTAGGGTGCCAGGAGTTCAGGACCGGACATCAGAAAGTCACTTTAAATTTTAAAATTTGGGTGAAGATAATAGGGGTAGGGTTGGACAGAGGTTTGCTATCTAGGTCCACAACGAGGATTGAACTGTTTTTTACGGGGAAGCCAAGGGATACTGCGAAACACTTAATTCGCAAGTCCCTGCGCACTAATTTCCCCATATGCTTTTTCAAACGATTGAAATAAAAATTAACAATATATTATGCTGATAAATTTTAGTGAAAGGAGAAGAGGAAAACGGATTCTTTGGCGATAATACTATCACTTTTTTGTTCTAGAAGACTTTCCCTATAATCGTGGCTGCTGAGAAATATCAAGCCAGAGACCACAGAAAATACTTAGAGAATATAATTATCAAAATAGGAAACGTGAGCTTAAAAAATAAAGAAAACCTCTATAATACAAATCAAATGAAAAAGTTCTGGCGAAAAAAAAAATGTGATTAATAAAAAAAAGAACATGACATTCATAGCTGATTTGAGAAGATTTCAAGATGGACATAATCATGATTCCAAAGAAGGAGGCTAAGAAAATTTTTCTGAGGATCTGTTCCAATTCGCACGACAACTATAAGCTTTCAGTGTTCTAGATGTGGGTTATTGGCTGTAAGGGAAGAACTCAAGACTCATGCTCGAAGTACAAGAAACTGCAAATTTTGTGTGGCAGTAGATCTGGAGGTAAAGTTCAAGAATCAGTGACTAACCTCGAAAGTTGTCAGGGTTGTAGATAGATGAGGAGGTGTGACATACCTATGGCACAAAACATTTTTGAACGTTCATGAAAACGTGAATATTTATTCAGGCTGAGGGAGTAAACATTACAAAAAATAATTTAAGATTCGAGCGACTTAAAAAAAACTTCCGATCGATACCTTACCTTTATTTTAAAGGGAAAAACTTTCTTCTTACTTCAACTGTGGCATCACGAGTAATTAAACACTTTATTGAAAATGGATCTTCGCTTTGCTTGAAGCATGCAATAATGACTAGGGTAGCCTTTGAGAGCGCTCATATATGAGTGAACATTGATATTTGCTAATGTAGTAGAAGTAAAGGCAGTGACAATGAGTACAGGGACTCGAGGTTTGATCAGATAAGATAGAACGAAACTTTTAAGAATATCCAAAGGACAATATAACGTTACAAAGTAATTGGACTGATAGAGATGTTGCCTTGCAGAGATCCGTCATATTGGAATGACTTAATTAAATCACACGGCAGCTCTAAGTAAAGGACCAGCTTACTCATCAGATCAGTGTATAGTCTCCTGCTTAGTTGTTGGAGAACGCAGCGCCACTCTTAACGCCTACTGCAGAGCATGTTCGTCAATCTTTACCATGGCACTCTTTCTAAAGCTTTACACTTTGATGCACATGAGGGTCAAATAAACAAGTCGTCTCTGTCATAAGCACAATAAAAGATAGATTGATCTGTCTGAATGTATTGATTGATCACTGGAAGAAGTGCCGACAGGGGACAGCCAAAACAAAGAATAAGATTGCAGGATGTCTATAAAGACTCCAAAGCTTCAGCAGATCTCTTAGGATGTGTCAATCATCCGCGGAAATAAAAGCCGTACGAAAGTCTGACGCTGTGATGCTTTTGGCTCACTTATATTTAAATGTGATAGTTGATCTAAACGTTTCCATGTGAGAGCAGGATGGAAACCTCTCAGAAGCGAAAGAGCTGAAATATCTGAACGAGACCAAAGGGTCACAAGAATCCAGCTACAAAGCTAAGACTGGCAATTCAGGTAGGAGCCACTAGGTTCATGATGTTCCAATCTATTTTCTTTAATCTGAGATAAAAAAAAAAAAAAACCATTCTATTTTTTAAATAGTTGTCTGTTTCCCTTTATGGGAATAAAAGGACGTGTGGAATATCACATAGGTTTTAATTACATCTTCATTATGATTGAGAATGAATATTGCAGCACTAAAGTTACCTTTGAATAAGTAAAATGCGTGTCAAATAATTCGTTTAACTGTTTTTCATCTAGCACGATTTATATTTGTCAACATTTACATATTGTTGACAAGGCAGTTTATGAAAGTGTAGATATTTTTTTTTTGCTATTGCCACTTTATGATAAAAAATAATTTATCATCATCGCACATAAAATCCAGGCCTCGAGCCACTAAGTTCGACTATTCAATTTAATTTTGACAGTGATTTATCGCCTCGTCATTAAAATTTTTGTCACCTCTCAACTGTTACTATCACCGTGATAATTACCTTAAAGTAAACATGTTTTAACCATGACTTTGCTTTATTGATATGATTTTATAATACTAGACAGATTGAATGGGTTGAAACCAAATTTAGTTTACAATTAAGAACATTATTGATTGTGAGAAAAATAAATTCATAATGATTCTTCGATTTTAAAAAAAAACTGTGATTAAAGAATTTAAAACGAAGAAGATGTGATCAACTTTCTGTGAATGAGCGCTGATTTTCTAGAGAGTGCCTTTTTCTCATTTTATTCAAGTATAAGATGAACGATTTTAAACGTTAAGCGCGGTTTGGTTCTTTTTAAGGAGATTTTGTTCCTCTGTTAGCTTAGAAGGAACATGGCTTGGTAATACACCGAAGTCAATATACAAAGCAGACAGTTTAAAACAAAACACTAGCCACTCAACCTACATGATATAAGATTGCGTGATTAGACATTTACGACGAAAGGAAGGGTTATCATAATCTAGCAGTAGGGCCTAGCACTTCCTCATTCGCATATCACAATGAAGTTCAACAAAAAACCTCAAAATCTGATTCTTTTTTATCAGAAAAACAGTATGCCAATATTACGGGAATTTTGTGTAAGGCTAATATCGCTAAGTTAAATTTTTCAAAACTTTTTTATTGCGTGACAAGCTTCAGAATCTAGATCTAGATTCTAGATCTAACTTTAAGTACGATTGTACGAGGTTAAAGTTCTGTGCCATAATGGCGAAGTATCTAGTTACCGCCGTCAGGTGTGCAGAGGATGAGAGAGTAAATTATCATTTTTGGATGAAGTTATTAGATCGGTACGGCGAATATCAAAGTGCGAAAATTAATGAATGGAAATGATCTTTATGTTGTATCATCTTAATTATTCATTCTTAATTATTTATTTTCTATTAACCTACACGGCGTTTTTTTTTTATTATGAACTTATATGATAATCTTAAAATGATATAGGTGAGCGAAATTACCATCTCAGACATATTTAATAGATTCCAAGCAAATTGTAACCCTTCACATATCACAATCATGAGAATTATGAGAGATTAAAGCAAAAGAAAGGAAAATTGTTTTAAAGTTAAAAAAGTAATTGTTAACCTCTTCAAAATGAAACTTTCAACTACATTTATTACCGTCGTAATATGTATAAAATGTAACTTCAGTTATTAGTGATTGCAATATATAAAATACTCAATCATATGTATAACACCATTAGTGGAAGTAATTCAGAGCAGAAGTCTAAGATACAGCAGTTAAAAATAGTAGTAGTAGTAGTAGTAGTAGTAGTAGTAGTAGTAGTAGTAGTAGTAGTAGTAGTAGTAGTAGTAGTAGTAGTAGTAGTAGTAGTAGTAGTAGTAGTAGTAGTAGTAGTCGTAGTAGTAGTAGTAGTCGTAGTAGTAATAGTGGAAGTATTAGTAGCAGCAGTAGTAGTAGTAGTAGTAGTAGTAGTAGTAGTAGTAGTAGTAGTAGTAGTAGTAGTAGTAGTAGTAGTAGTAGTAGTAGTAGTAGTAGTAGTAGTAGTAGTAGTAGTAGTAGTAGTAGTAGTAGTAGTAGTAGTAGTAGTAGTCGTAGTAGTCGTAGTAGTAGTAGTCGTAGTAGTAGTAGTAGTGGTAGTAGTAGTAGTGGAGTAGTAGTAGTAGTAGTAGTAGTAGTAGTAGTAGTAGTAGTAGTAGTAGTAGTAGTAGTAGTAGTAGTAGTAGTAGTAGTAGTAGTAGTAGTAGTAGTAGTAGTAGTAGTAGTAGTAGTAGTAGTAGTAGTAGTAGTAGTAATAGTGGAAGTAGTAGTAGCAGCAGTAGTAGTAGTAGTAGTAGTGGTAGTAGTAGTAGTAGTAGTAGTAGTAGTAGTAGTAGTAGTAGTAGTAGTAGTAGTAGTAGTAGTAGTAGTAGTAGTAGTAGTAGTAGTAGTAGTAGTAGTAGTAGTAGTAGTAGTAGTAGTAGTAGTAGTAGTAGTAGTAGTAGTAGGTAAAAAGATAAACAGATAGTTTTATTAATCTAATTACTAATTTTTTATTCTGTATACTGTAACAATTTTTGCAACATATTTTAATTTGATTAATTTTGCACGTGGTTGGGAATGATTTAATTAACCCAGATATTGACCGGTTAGATTAATTAAATTATACGGTGTACTTTTTTATAATGAGAAAGGAGTATAACTTTACTGTCACCTTTTACCAGAAAAGTTATTGTAGTTTGTTGTTGCTGTTTTCATAAAAATAAAACGGTTTTGAGCATTCGAATCCTCAATGCAATAAACGCTGCATTATTTTGTGCTAGAACAAACAAAAATACTTAATTGATAATCAACTTTGAAAAAAGGTTGGGTAGTGGCGCTGCAAGGATGATTTTAAGTTTCAAATAGAGTTTTTTTTGTTCTAATCCAGGTCATACAAAATGGTTATTTTGTCACAGAGTTGGGCTAACTGTGACAAGGCTCAGCTGTTGCACTCTGGTCATCTTAGGGATGTTTTGAACATAATTCTATCTCTACACAAGTTCCTTCTTAGGTATGTTTGGAATCTGGGCCATCGTTTAGTTGACTGAGAAATGCTTCAGATGCGTAAGAATGCATGTTTTCAAAGCTGTTAAAACGTTGGGTTTCATACTTTTGGTACATCAATGCAAAATAAGTCGCAAAGACGGACAAGAGACTCGGTAGAAAATCGGTAGATTAAGCTTTACGCAAACATGTGTTTTATTTATGAAAAAAAAAATGACGATTCTCACATCCTGGAATATATTTTAGCGGATATTTCAATAATGATCCCATTTGTTATGAGGCGATTGGGTTCCCACGCCTTCCGTATTCGACGCGTAAATAATCCTAATGATCCAATCTATCGAAAGGAGTTATTGAGTCAACCCCAGTTTCTAGCTTGTTAACTCAGGAGGTAATTATAACCACATGACACCCGTGGCATTAATGTAGTCATGTTCAGCCGGGCAAACATCGGTCTGCAAGAGGGGCTTCCGGTCATCACCTGGGCCTTATTGCATCAATGGACCTCCTGGCCAGTAATCACCGGGCAAGCCAGTGGTCACCCAGTGTCCAGCACACCTATCACACTCGTCACCCACTGAGCTCGTCTGTGTCCGGCCGCACCTATCTTAATCAGATTGGGAGATTTGTCGGGTCCGCAGTGGTGTAACCTGGTCGTTAAAGCCCTAAACTGACCTGACCTGTGAGAGAATCATGATGGTTATCTACCTGCCTCTTTTCCCCCCGTGTACTTTGAAGAATCTGAACATGCCGTGGGGGCTAGACATATCAGTATCTTAAGGCGAACTCGGCACGTTCGCTCAAACAGCAGGTGGTCTGTTCTTAATTTGTAATGTTAAAAAAAAGCAAAGACAAAACAAAAAACAACTAAGCAATATATAGTTCGAGAGATATTATGGAAACAAAAGCTAATAAGAGTATCTAGAACATTGGTGAAAAAAGAAAAATAGAGCGAGAGAGGCCGGAAGAAAGAGAGTTGGAGAAAGATTAGTAGAATTGAAAGAGAAAGGGGCGGTAAAAAGTTTTTGTTGTTGTTGTTGTTGTCTTCGTTTTTAACTTTCTACTTTTTGTAATCACTTGAAATGTGAAATGGTCTTTGGTTTAAAAGAACAGTATTAAATATCTAGGAAAACTAATATGGTAGTACTTTGAAAAATGCATTCTAAATAGCATATTCATAGAAACAGTATATTCATGAAAAATGCATTTTTCATGAATATACTGTTTCTTTGAATATACTATTTAGATGAAATAATGAAAGGGGATGAATAGGTTAAAATAGCGGTGTTAAATCATAAAGCAATAAAGTGAGCTTTTACAGAAGCGTTACAATGCATGTCTTTGTAAGAAAAAAAAACCAGTACAACCCATACAAAAGAAACTTAGAGTTAAAAACAGAAGAGAATGGAGGGAGAGATGGAGACTGAGAGCTGAGAAAGATATACTTAAAGAGCCAGAACCTGCAATTTTTAGAAGCAACAAAAAATAAATATACATGGAAATGTTTAAGAGACTAGAATTATAGGGGGATACAACTAGAGGGATGAAGATAAATGAAAAATGGATCTATTGAATGATTTGTTGATTGATTGATTCGTTGGTTCCTTCATTGGTGAATTGATTGACTGCTGACTAGCAGCAAAACTCATACAATCCTATTCTAACGTAAGGGCTAGTCTAAGGACGTAAAGTGAAGAGGCTTGAAGTAATAAAAATTATATCTGAAAATTTGTCAAATTCGATCTTAAGAAGTAAAAAGAGGGGGGGGGGGGAGGGAGTAAGGAAGAAAGAGACAGAGAGAAAAAAAAGAACAATTCTTGTAGGCTAATGTGTGAAAATATTTACATGAGCAGAAAAAAACGGGCCGAAAGTGGAGAAGAAAGGTTGAAAAACAAACAGTCTGGGCTGGCTTGACCTCCCTGAGTGTGAGATTTGTGAGGTCAGCCTACTCTAGAGAGCTGGCCTTAACCCACACAGCGTTTGGGGAAACGTTTGACCAATGGATTATCAATAGGCAAACATATTGACAGCACAGACAGACTGGCTAGGTCAGAAAAAACGTTTTGTGCTGACTTTGTGTGAGCGGTATCCAGAGACTAAACAATGATAATTTTTGTGAAACGTATTGTTGTCTGAGACGTAGAATGATAGTGATTGTGCAAGGTAGCGAAGTTTGTGGCGTAGTATGATAATGATTGTCCAAGGTAGTGTTGTTTGTGTCTATAGTATGATAATGATTGTGCAGAGTATTGTTCTTTGTGTCGTAGTATGATAATGATTGCTCAAGTCAGTGTTGTTTGTGACGCAGTATGATAATGATTGCTCAAGTCAGTGTTGTTAGTGACGTAGTATGATAATGATTGTTCAAGTCAGTGTTGTTTGTGCCGTAGTTTGATAATGATTGTGCAAGTCAGTGTTGTTAATGACGTAGTATGATAATGATTGTGCAAGTCAGTGTTGTTTGTGTCGTGGTATGATAATAATGATTGCTCAACTCAGTGTTGTTTGTGTCGTAGTATGATAATGATTGTGCAAGTCAGTGTTGTTAGTCGCGTATTATGATAATGATTGCTCAAGTCAGTGTTGTTTGTGTCGTAGTATGATAATGATTGCTCAAGTCACTTTGTTAGTGACGTAGTATGATAATGATTGTTCAAGTCAGTGTTGTTAGTGACGTAGTATGATAATGATTGTGCAAGTCAGTGTTGGTAGTGACGCAGTATGATAATGATTGTGTAAGTCAGTGTTGTTAGTGATGTAGTATGATAATGATTGTGCAAGTCAGTTTTGTTTGTGTCGTAGTATGATAATGATTGTGCAAGTTAGTGTTGTTTCTGTCGTAGTATGATAATGATTGTGCAAGTCAGTGTTGTTAGTGACGTAGTATGATAATGATTGTGCAAGTTAGTGTTGTTTCTGTCGTAGTATGACAATCATCGTCATATTGTGCCAAGACATATGAACTGAAGTCGTGGCTTCAAATTAATCATGTTGAATTAAAGTCCTCGAATTTACATCAAAGACTGTACATTTTAGGTTTGTCATTACATTTCGTCCTTTCTGAGTATTGTGAACTTTGGGCTAAGCTACAATAATGTGGCTTTATTCAAATGTGTGAAGAGTTTTCTACGGAACACAGAGATTACTTTGCTGAGGCGAGCAGCTCACTGTTAAAGCTGGGGGCATTGTTATTATTATTATTATTATTATTATTATTATTATTATTATTATTATTATTATTATTATTATTATTATTATTATTATTATTATTATTGTTGTTGTTGTTGTTGTTGTTGTTGTTGTTATTATTATCATAATTATTATTATCATCATCATCATCATCATTATTTGTATGACTATAGCTGTTTCCTACTGCTGATGATGATCATGGCGATGATTATAATTTTTTTTTGTGGCATGGACGGATGGCGTTGATAGTGATGATAGTTATGATCGTGGTGAGGAAAATGACGACGATGACGGTGCTCTTAAGGATATCGATAACGAAAATAGTTGAGATGAAGATGGCGATTTGAATGATAGGTATAATGCTAATGGCGAAGAGAAGGAGATGGATGACGACTACAACTATGAGGATATTGATGTAGTGGTAGTGGAGATGGTGATGTTACAAAATATAAAGGATATTCAACACTTATTTCCTTAACTCTTTTAATCAACAATGAAGGATGTTTTGACCGTCTTAACATTCTTAAGCATCCTCAGTATTTTTGCCATTGAATTGTAATAATTATGCACATAAATGTCATAACTGTTTTTATGATCTTGACTGGAAAAAAATACAATATGAAGCTGATGGGTTCTTTTGTATTTGCTTTTAAACATACATAATGTACCATTGTCCACAGCGATAGTAGCATTCAGCGATAAGGTTCTAAAAATATAAAAATATAGGTGTAGGAAAACAAGAATGTGCCACTTGTTAGAAAGGCATGTCAATATCTAGCTTTGGGGGGGAGGGGGGGGGGGATTCTTCAAAGAAAAAAGAGGGGAAAAGAACGGATGCATCGGCAGAGGTTATTTTGACCTCTGTACGGCAGGTTCGAGGAACCCTAAACCCTTTAATTTGGGATCCCTCTATCAAAACCTATGTAATTATCTCTGATTTTACTCCATTCATAATCCTCATTCTCATTTTCGTCATTACCATCTCTTTCACTCATTCAATCTTCCTCTCTCTCTCTCTCTCTCTCTCTCTCTCTCTCTCTCTCTCTCTCTTTATCTTCCTCTCTCTTTCTTCTTTTCTCTCTCTCGCTCTCTTTATCTCTCTCTCAATCTCTTTCAATTTACCCTTCCATACCTACTATCCATTTGTCTTTTTAAACATTGATCTATTTTTCTTTTCATCTTTTCGTCTATTTCTACTTTTCCTTTCGCTTCCTTCCTTTCTGTCTGTCTGTCTGTCTGTCTGTCTCTGTCTGTTTCTCTCTCTCTCTCTCTCTCTCTCTCTCTCTCTCTCTCTCTCTCTCTCTCTCTCTCTCTCTCTCTCTCTCTCTCTCTCTCTCTCTCTCTGTCACTTTTCTTTTTACAGTCTCTTCTAATTTCTCTCTATCTTTATTACTTTCGATCTCTCCCTCTCTCGTCCTTTTCTTTTCTTCCATAAACTTCCTTCTACTCCTCTTGTTGTTTCTCTTTCCCACGATTACAATAGTTTTTAAGTCCTTTGCCTCCACCTCAGCTGGTGGCCCATATGCAAAGACACGATCGTTGTCACTTTCGCACACCGAGTTTTTAAATCCTTGTACATAAAAACTATGTGACGGTGAAATTTTTTTTAAATAAGGAAGATGAAAGAGGGGTTTAAAATTTGGCAGGGCAAAGCAGTGTTAGAAGTTTCGCTCCTGCAATTTACACCTCGACCTGGGCGGCAAGGCAAACTTCCTGAGCTTTAGATGAGACAGGAAAATGAGGCGAATGACTGAAACAAGCATGCTGCTTTGCTAATGAAATACCTTTGATCTTTTTGGGGATATATGCATTTGTAATGCATTGCAGTCGAGTGTGTTTATAGTTGAGTTGTTGTTTGTTTTCGATTTTGAAAAGAAAGCTGTGAATAATCACTGACAGTGTAGACGAAATGGGAGTTATTTCATCACTTGAAAAGAAATAGGTAATTGTTATATAATTCCAGTTGTTTCTATTACTCAGGTATCCGCAAAGATCCAGATGAAGTATGAAAGATTTATCCGTCCGACACTTTTTTGCAACAAATAATAAGCATTAAATTGTTCTTTATGAGCTCAATTAAAGAAACGACCTTTTCAGTTTTGTTCATCTTTTTTCGAGATCCACTTAAGCTTAAGATTTCTTGACCTTTTTCTTGAAGAACCCAATGCATATAACTTTAAATAATCAAATGAATATATATATATATATATATATATATATATATATATATATATATATATATATATATTATATTAATTTTCTTAAGCAACCACTAAATCATTTACCAAGCAAAGAATAGGAGATTTATTATGTTGAGTAGTGTCTCGTCCTCAGTCTCCAACTTAAGTCATTGTTTCAACATTGAGCGTTGAGCAGCTAGATCCCTTGTTTCCAGCCACCAGACTGATGAGATAGTTTGGATTTCCGCTACCACTAATCAAAGCACAGGAAAATGTAGTTGGCATTCTCATAGCTGCCCTTTGAGGTATGCATAGCATCATAGATTGGCCAACCTTATAAGAACATAAATACTGCTCACATTGGATTGTCAGGATATCAATTAATCTTTTTCTCCCAAACCAGGCCATGCGTCCTCCAAATACAGAGCGTTTTGTTTTTTTTGGTTTATATTCACTCGCTAATTTTTTCTTTGCAGTCGTTTTGTAGTTACGCACTAGTAAAAGTGATCATAATTATAAAGAATAAATCTAATAATTTTCAGTTAAACATGAGTCGTTAAGGTAAAGAAAATGAACAATGAATAATGATTCACATTTTGTGACACATTACATACGTTGGAATTCATGAATAACTGGGCAAGGCCAAGTTGCGGTGCTGAACTTAAAACAAGGTATAATGTTTATAACATGATACGAACATCCCGCTTTGTATAAATTTGTCTTTCGTTCCATCGTTTATTCCCCGCCAAGTGACCCTGATATTTTAATACGTAGTTTAGGTCATCACAACATCAAAGGATTCGTAAACTTATCCCAAGTTTTGGACAAATCAGTATTGAGGTTGAGACAATGACCTCAAGATTAATCTTAACCAAATGACCGGAGGAAAGACCAGAAGTGCCTGTGTCAGGATAGCCTTAGATCAATGGATATGGTTGAAATGTGAGAAGAAATTTGAAGTGTATGTCGACATTCCAGGTCTGGCCATTTTTGGCTTCCTCAGGAGTACTGCACCCCCCGCAAACTGCCAATTAGAACAGAATAGCACAATGCATTCAGAATGCGGTCCTCGGTGCAATGAAATCAGGAACTTCGGTGGTCTCTTGTCATCAACTGTCAAAATGTCTGTTCGACTCTTCGAGCTGAGGTAATATTCAGTGTCATACACACAATTATTTTTCTTCCAGTCTTTAGAATCAAGAATGAATTAGGGAAAATAACTTGATTTCGAGACGAAAGCTGATTAATTTTGGGGCAAGTCAATTGGAAAATTATTGTCCCAGTCAGTTGGAAAACGTTTGTGGAAATCTTTTTAAACTCTCGTTTTTTTTAACCTGAATTTTTTCTTGTCTACACCCAGCTTTTCCATTTAGTTCCCCAAGACACACACTTACAGACATATGTACCGTCATGATTGTACTGTTTCTAGCAAGCTACATAGACTTGAGACGAACCAGCCTTGATATGAAAAGTTGTTAAAACATTTAAGTGTAATTTTTTTGTCAATTTAGGTAGGGTTGCTGTCCAGCCTAAATAATAATTGTTTACCCCAAGAACTAAAAAGGAGAAGATCTAGAGAAAGAGAGGAGAAGAGGGGCGAGAGAGAGAAACAGTCAGACAGATAGAGAGCTATTTAGAGAGACAAAGAGTCAGAGAGACAAGTGGACCTATCAAAATAGATAAGCAAACGGAAAGACTGACAGTCAGGCAGTGAGAGTGAAAGGCAGGCAGACTATTATTATTGCAGGCACAGTGAGAGAAAGAGAGAGAGAGAGAGAGAGAGAGAGAGAGAGAGAGAGAGAGAGAGAGAGAGAGAGAGAGAAAAGAAAAGGGAACAAGAGATTGTAACATTTTCAGAAATGAATAAGAGGCCTGCAGGATGGAAGAGACACCTGATGAAAGAGCGTATCTCACCTCTTCTGGACGCCTGTTAAAACTGAGACAAGTAAAATGAGCAGGTTTTATGATGACGAGGACAGGAAGTTTGACCCATTAAACAGCACAGCATAGAAACGGCTTTTGGTAAAGAGCAAAGTAAAATTTTAAAAATTTATGTATAAGGAAAAAGAGCTCATTTTTTGCCAATGTCAGAGTGTTCTGAGCCATAAAAGTCATTCTGTAAGTATTATTATCATGTGTGGAAAATATTCCAGCAAAGCATGGAAATGAAACTTTGTAACGTAGGATTCTTATGATCTCCTTTCATATTAAATTCAAATTTTTATCTTTTAGATCCTTAATCTAAATTTCAACAATCATATCAGACTGCTTGATATCAACGCCTTTGTTTAACATCACGGAATGTAAGAAATTATGCAAAAGATGCTTAAATTAAGGTTACTACTGATGAAAAAAAATGAAAGATAGGTTAAAAAAAAAGAAGAAAAGACAATGCATCAAAGTCTGAAAAAGAATAAGGTTCTAAAAAACGTATTGATGTTTTAGGGACTATCACCTCTACCATGACAGTTTGATGAATGATATAAATTAAATCTTGACAGGGGAAAATTGCAGTCAATTGAGTTTTGTGTCATCGTCTCCATTTCGCAATAATATTGTTTTATACTTGTTGGGTGTGAAGAAAAAATACACAGACAGCCCAGAGTTGGCACAGAAGAAAATATAATTTTCATTAAAAAAAAACTTTTTTTACATACACTGTAGTGTTTTGAAAGTGTATGCACGACTTTGAAAATTTCTTATTAAATCAAGCCTTATATACACTTGTTTCAAGCTTCAGGAATTGCAATTCAAATTCTAGATTACTAAAAAAATAAGTGCAATAATGCTTCAATAAAGGCATCTCGCCAAAAAAAAAAGAATATTGCTATGGCTTTTTTTCAAATTTTAGATAAAGGATTTACATTGTTGTGAGATTTCAACGTATCAAAAAGCAGCTGTCATAGCTTAAAATTAAAAGCAATGTTATTCAGATATAACAAAGATGAGAGTTCAGAATTTTCATTAATATTCATTATACTCTACAATTCTTGCATTGTCCCAAAATATTTATTTTGTTTAAAGCTCCTTGTCACAACAGTTCCCGTTTATCGTTGTTTTACTCATTTTTTTTTTTTTCAGGAGGAGCGCTATTCAACTATTGACCTAAAAGGGTAGCTGTATTCTTCCGCCTCTGGCGGATGGCAGGTCAGATCGTGAGAGCGTGCTTGTGATAAAGAGGACTTATTAACAACTGAGCAGTTGGCTCTCGGAGCAGATCCAGTGCTCACGCACATGCACGTGCGATTCTCGCAGCTGACAGTCCAAGGGTCAGAGCCAAAACTCAAAGCACGAGGATCGATGTTGGCTTCTATTAAAGACTTCAGAGTCTGTCCAATTTGTGTCTAGAAAAGAGATTTTAGGCAGACAAGCCTATGCAAAAAATAAACTGCAGGCATGGAGGCAGTTTAAAAAAAAAAGACAGCAAGATTGAACACAAAGGCCAAAAAAATAATGCTTAGATTAAAAAAGTGAAAGGGTGATTACAGATGGGCGAGGACATTCTTTGGGCAGAACAAAATAACTTTACGAGGCAAAGGAAATACATCCGAAATGAAGGAAATAAATTTACAAACACTATGACAAATGGGTAAACGTTTTAAAAGAAGAGGAAGAAATAGCTGGAGAGAAGCAGGAACATACTTCGCTTACAAACTACTAAGCAAATTGAAGGTGAAGTGAAAGAAAAGTATATTAAGAAGAGAAAAGACAAAAAAAAAATAACAGGATAAAGTCAAGCAGGAATAACCTGGAAGCTGTGGAGTTGGGAGGATGCATGATTGAACCACACAGGAGGCGATTTGAGTTGTGTTGACCTAGTGAGGAGTCCAGGCTTAAAGCACGTGTTGATGTTTGCACACGGCTAGAACACGACTTATGGTGTGGACAGGAACCTTACGTGTAAGACCGCTGCCATTATGCATCTAGTTTGTATGTTCTGCCTCCAGGAGGAAAAGAAATTGAGGGATCTAGAAAGGGTCAGAAAAAGGAAGACATGGAGGGAAATGAAGAGGTAGCGGGTGAATCGAAGTTGTAGGATAATGGTGAATGCATCCTTAAGGCAATAGAATAGGTAAGTTGGGTGTGTCCCCTAACCCACATCCCCCCTCCCTCCCCCCCTCCCCCCCCCCTACAATTTTAATTTAAAATAATATAGGTCGAAAACTAGGAGTTAAGGAAAAGAGAAACAGAGAGGTATACAGAGAAAGACAGGCAGACAGCTTGAGACAGTGAGAGAAGAGAAAACAAGAACAACAAAATCGCGCAATCGCAAAAAAAAAATTCTTTCAGTTCATGATGGTAATTATTATAGTGTCTAATCTCGATTCATTGTTTTTCTAACGCTTTTGTTGTAAACAAATTCAATCAAAGTTTCATTTTGCTAGGAATAAAAAGCTGTGATCTGTATTTCAAAACATTTCCTCGTAAAAAAGAGAGATGTCATGGAGTGTACGTTTTTATCTATGAACTTACCTCGACACTCCTTCATGTACTCTCAAAATAGAAGCAGCTTCATGGTCATGATCAACCAAAATGAATATTTCTGCACGCAGTGATAAACTATATCAGATTCTGCTATTCACAAGAACAACTAAGATAATTTTATGCACGGCAATAATTCTCCTATACTTCTGTTTTGATCACCATTTCACATTGATAGGATTGGAAAGTAAACCAGTATTACGAAGATAACCATAAATGTCCTTGAATAAAATGTATTTATTTTCTATGAGTTTATAGGTATTTCACAAGCAACAAAATGTATACTGTGGGAAATGTATCAGAAATTCAAATAATTATGATAAAAAATTTTCCGAATATTCCAATTTGCTTTCACTCAAAATAGTGATCTTCCTTAATGCAAATACTTAAAAAACTCCTTTCTGTATCTTCTTGTTTGTCAAAATTATGTACGAGGAAAGTGAAAACGGCTTAATATGCACTATTTTCCTTACTTTTTTTTATTCTTTTTGGTAAAAGGTGGGCGTGGCTCCTACATTACGTTTCTTCTGTTTCTTTTAGCCCCTTTGTAAGTTTGCTATCTCTATCTTAATATTTTATCTCGTGATTTTTCCTCTGTCTCAATCTCTTTTTCTCTTGTTCGTTTGTTCGCTCACTCTCTTAACTCTCTTTCTCACATCTCTTTATGCCTCTATTTCTCTCTCGCTATCTATCTATCTATCTATCTATCTTTCTCTCTTTCTTTTCCTCTCTTTTTCTCTCTCTATCTATGCCTCTATTTCTCTCTTTTTCTTTCACGCTGTTTTTACTCTCTCGCTTTCTCCTTCTACCCTCAACCACTTTATAAACTCTTTCTCTATTTTATAATCCTCGCTTATCTTTCTTTCTCTCTCTTCTCAATACCCTCTTTTGTGCTCGATTCTTTGTCTCTTCCAGTTCTTTATCTCCAAATGAAATCTGAAGGAAAAAATCTTGATAGCGATTCATTAACATAAACTCACGTACACGAAACTGGAGATTCGCTCAATAGTTTTCCTGTTTCCTGGATTCTCCCATCTAGGCCAGGCGGTTAATGAAAGGGATAGGGCCGGCTGAGGCTAAAGGACTATCAAGGCGATGCCAATGCGATAAGGCCAGAAGGCAGGATCTTTTATCGACCTACCCGTTTATTTTGTGTTTACATTGTCTTGATGATTTATGAACACCGCCTGCTTTTTGCTATCACGTTTCGCAGATTCGGAAGGCTAATGAATCAATATTATTGGAGTTGTTATCGCATGGAATGAACACTGACCATGATTGTAGCATAAAGAAAATCGATACGGAGAGAGAATAAGATGTGAGAAAGTTTTGGGGGGAAAGAAGAAAAGCAGAGAACTTAGAAAAAAAGACGGAAGGAAATTAAAAAGTTCTGTTTCTCTTTGTGTATAAGTCTCTCTCTCCCCCTCTCTCTCTCTTTTTCTCATTCTCTCTCTCTCTCTCTCTCTCTCTCTCTCTCTCTCTTTCTCTCTCTCTCTCTCTTTCTCTCTCCCTCTCTCTCTATCTCTTTTTCTCACTCTCTCTCTCTCCTCTCTCTTCATATCTCTCTCCCTTTCTCTCTTTCACTCTCTGTCTTGCTATTTTGTCTTTCCCTTTTTCCTTCCTCGTCTGTAGCTCCATCTTTGTATGTGCCAATTTCTTTTTTTTTTCTCTCTATCTCTCTTCCTACCTCCAGACACCTTGCTTTTCCCAACACGCTCACACATTTTTTTTTATTTACTCGGTTTTATATCTGTCTTTTGTCTATATGATTTATTTTATTGTCTTTATCCCTTTCTACCTATGTTTCTTTTTTGTAAATCTATCTTGTAACTATCTATCTATCTATCTATCTATCTATCGATTTATTTATCTCTCTCTCTCTCTCTCTCTCTCTCTCTATATATATATATATATATATATATATATATATATATATATATATCCATCTATATAACTAAACACATACCTATTTATCTGTCTCTCTCTATTTGTCTATTTGTCTATTTTCACCCATCTATCTACCTATTCATCTATCTGTCTTTCTATCTATCCATCCATTCATTTGTCTATCTATCTATCCAACCATCTACCTATCTATCTGCCTGTCTGTCTTCTTGTCCATTAGTCAAAGTTTTTTTTAATTGATATGTCATACATATTTTTTTCATCTTTATTTTTAGTTTCGCATGTCTAGCAATAGTTCTATCGATTTCTCTTTTTGCGACATATTTTTTTCTTTTCTTTTTTAACCGTTTAAACCAATATTTTATTATTTATCTCTGCGTCTCAAATCGAAAGTTTTCCTTAAACCAGCAATATTTTCTCAAAATATCTTCAGTGTCTCCTTGTTCCCAGCAATCTTATTAAACATTGCGGACAAATTGAAAATAGTAAGTAATCCCGCTGGCAAGTTGGGGGAACGAAATATATTTTATGAAGAAAATCGATTTATGTGTTTTCGATCAGTTTCAATGCCTGTAAAAGCAAAGTAGAGGATAAGGTGGTATCAAAACACTTTTTTTTCAATTTCAGATGCTTTAATGGAGGGCGATTAAGGCTGCATGGAGGTCTTCTCCGAACTTTAGCCAACTATAGGTTGTAGCCATTGCAATGGTAGTAAGGTAATAGTAGTAGTAGTAGTAGTAGTAGTAGTAGTAGTAGTAGTAGTAGTAGTAGTAGTAGTAGTAGTAGTAGTAGTAGTAGTAGTAGGCGTAGTAGTAGTAGGCGTAGTAGTAGTAGAAGCAGTAGTAGTAGTTGTAGTAGTAGTAGTAGTAGTAGTAGTAGTAGTAGTAGTAGTAGTAGTAGTAGTAGTAGTAGTAGTAGTAGTAGTAGTAGTAGTAGTAGTAGTAGTAGTAGTAGTAGTAGTAGTAGTAGTAGTAGTAGTAATTAGAGGAGAAGTATGTTTGTAGTATGTATGGAAAAAGAACATGGTAGTTATAGCAGTACATTTTACATCAACTAAATTTGCAGATTAACTATAGAGTTTCTTGAATAGCAGAGGAAAATTTAGATTTAAGTCATCTCATGCACGGTATCGGCATTAGTCATACTCGCGACTGCAATCATAACGAGGAAAAAAATACTTTTCCTAGGACTGGCATCAAATAATGGATAACTAAAAGAGATATTCGGCCTTATTTGAGTTAAAAATACAATAAGATTATAATGAACATAAACAAGGACATACCCATGTCCATTTTTTACCTTTTAGTTTCAATTCTTTTCTATACTGTTAAAATTTAAAATTTAAAATCTGATTTTACGGAAATTTTAGACGAGATGATTCAGCATTTTTTTCTTGTATAACATTATGGAATTTGAAACTATATGCAGAAAAAAGATATAAAAATTATTTAAAAATCTTGGTTTCAGTTTTATCTATAGATTCTAATAGTCATTAATCTGTGGTTAGATTTAAAGATATTGTTTCTAGTTTTTTTTTTTAAGCCTATGAGAAGAAAAAGTCTTCTTTTGGTTAAGTATAATAAAATCATTTTTTCAGCGAAAAAAGCAAATTATTTTCTGTCTAGCTTACTCAAATTCTCCAGCAAAGTTTACATTGTGCTCATTGTGCTCATTAGTCATAAATGAAAATAAAGGTGAAACGTAGTACAGAGGCGCTTATACATATTGTCTGCAAATAGGTGGAGGTGATCCTTTTCATGACTCACAGCCATACAAAAAGACCGACTTGACATTAGAGTTATACATTCTCAGCTTTGTTCTGCACAATTTATTAAGTGTAAAGCTGCCTGAGCCTTTGCAATTCTTGCTTTCACTTCAGCTGCAGTTTTTCCTTCTTTGTCGATGATGTTCCCCAGATAGCAGAATGACTCAACATCTTCAAGAACATAGTCTTCGATCTTTATCTGTCCTTCCTGAGATATACCTGCTCAAAGAATATTTGATTTGCCGAGATGAATTCTCAATCCAATAGATTTTCATAGTCTGTTGGAGGTTGCTGTTTTCGCTTGCATAATAATCGTGGGTGTGTGGAAGGAGCGACAAGTTGTTTACAAAATCCAGGTCCTCTAGCTGTACCTAATGTGTCCATTGGATGCAATTTCCCTTTGTAGTTTTCCCCACAAGCCAATCAATTGCAAAGATAAACAGGAAAGGCGATAGCAAATTGTCTGGCGAAGGTTTTGATCTTAAAGCGTTTAGTCGTTTGGCCTCATGTACAATTACTCTGCTAGTTGTTCCCCCATACATGCTTTATCGATATGAGCCAGTTGGGAATAGGCTAACTACAAACCACATAAAAACAGTACCGTTTCAGAAACACTAACAAGCATTTGACGCGGTTTGTGATGCTTAGTATCTGGAGAGCAGTCTCTACTTAACTAAGTGATTAGTTGATTGATCAGTTGGTTGATCCCATTTTTATTAATTGAATCATTGGCTTATTGAATAAAGTTTATTTCATTTATCTTGAAAGGAACCACAATCATTCTTTTTTAATCACCTGTTCGCAAAGAAGACTAATTACCTTTTCTCAAAAAAAACTTTCAGGATGCCGAAATCTCACCCCGCTGATACATCTTGAGTAGATCCCGATGTGGAGAATTTCTCCAGTTAGAAGGCACTAGCTCAAACAGAAAGGCCACCAGTCCTCTTGTTGCAGCCATTTTGAGAGCACTCAAAAATCTGTTTGAGTGGCTGCTTCATAAAATAACTAATCATAAATGAACCAAGCCTGTGAAATAATTACTTTCTTTATCTTTATGATGTCCTGATCTGCTACTTTACATTGCACATAGCTTCTGTTTTCTTCATTGGTTTCGCATTCTCCACAAATCCACATATACGTGAGAGATTTTGTCACTGTGAGGGCATTCACGAATTGAACTTTAAAAGAACTTAATTAAAATATTTTTTAATGGATTCTATTTGTGACGCTGCGAAGAAGAGACGTTTATAATTATGTTAATCCTCTAATGCACCTGTTTCTCCACAAGAGTTCTGAGGCATTTAGGTAGACATTCTAAATGAAAAGAATAGGGCCGAGGCGATGAAAAAAAGTCTTTAATGATTAAAGCATACAGATTTGTGGGCCTTTGAGCAACCAACTTGAAAGCGTTTAGACAGATGAAAAGCCTACAAATCGTGTGAAAATACTACCTACACAGCTACATGTGTCTTTATGCCTAGGGACAATGTTTGCACGTACGTCACCCCAAAATAGTTTGTTTGATTTTAATTGTGATCAGAGAGAAAAACTCGGTGCGTTTTTCATTTACCAGTTGTCAAATTGTGTTTAAACTAATTAATAACCAGATAATGTTTTGATAAAACCATTCTGAAGCTTATTTAACTCGTTTTATTATGTTTAAAGATTTCTAGGGGTGTTTACACAATCTAGCTTGCACTTTTTATCTCATTCAAAGATCACTTCATGTTATTCTGATTTAGATCGATAGTTTTTTTTTAATAAAACAATTATCAATAAGTATTAACTCAAAGTAACCAGGACGCTGGGACAATTATGAAACATATTTTTTTTTTTTTGCCGAGATCAAAGTTTTCTATTGGATTAAACAAAGTTTCTATGCCTCTTCTTGTGGTTATGAAAATCTATAAAAAGAAATGTAATTATTTACTAGAAAAGGCATAAGAACTTTTCATAATCTAATTGAAAGCTTTGAAACAAGACGCATATTATTTTTGTTTCAAATTGCTCGTTAACATTTGGGTCAAAGAATGTGTGAACACGTTGAATACCCAAGTAGACCTTTATTCTTTTAGGAAACTGCTTTTTAAGGAGGACTTACATAGCTTTATTTGAAGTGTTTTCTCGTAACAGTTTAGGATATGATGAATTGCGTAATTTCATATCCTTAATTTCGGATTTATGACACAAGCCGAAAAAAAAAACAGGAAAAAAAAGCTGTGAGTTGCAATCTTAGCAACGGCTCATGTGTGCACCTTACATCAGCTCTCTTTTATCCTGATAGAGGAAACTAATTAATCTTACCGATATCATAGGGTCAATATTTCACAGCCTTTTCTCACACTTACGTTAATTAGGTGCCGTGAGCATATCCTCAGCCTCCGATACATTCTTTAGTGTTAGATCCTTTTTTAAGGGCTTGATGCTAGTTCTAATCTTATATTGCTAAATAAAAAATGAATAAAATGCTTGGCATGGAGTCGCAACAAGCTCTACACGTTAGAGAACTTATTTGTACTTGATCCATCATTGAAGTGACATGTTATGTATACAATTATAGTTCTTGATCATGTCAACTTCTTTTAAGTATAAACAAACTTTCTACACCTTGTCTAGTATGGAATAAAGGTTAGGCTCTAAGCCTATGAGACTTCACTGTGTAGTGGTCAATTGGGGAACGTAATGATTCTTTTGGCACAAAAACTTCAAAGCCGTCAAGCGTTAGTGTATTCAAGTTATTTTTTTCAGATTCATAAAGGCAATTTAAAATGAAAATTATAGTTTTTATTTCTTTGTTTTGATTTTCCAAAAAAATAATTATTGTTTTACAAAATATTTTTTTTTTAATTTATTGAAAAGTTTGAAAAGGAACAAAAGCCAACACACCATAATCTTCAAAACTCTCCGTGTTATGGTTTTACATTTGTCTATGCACAAATGTCATAAAGTCAAACGTCCATAAAAAAAAATAAACTAAAAGATATTCTATATGTGAGATTCCAGATAAATCGATGGCAAATTAAGCGAGTCTAAAGCATCAGGGCTTCTATAATACAGATTTCTACAAAGATCGACCATTAGTTAACTCAGTACTCCATTGACCTAACTCAGTGTACCTTTACAGGAGTACAAAGTTTACGCCTCTCCATCTTAAGTTACTCAAATTCTCCAGCTTGTCCGAGCAATAAGGATGCAAGCACGGCTTGCAATGCGTTATCTCAAAGAGAGATCTATGCTTAGCAGAAGCTTAATTTTCAAAGGCAAATACTCATATTAAGATGATGTCATTAATATAGTATGTTCATTACAACTTCCATTAAATAAGCAAGTTTTGAAGCGCAACTTCTCTAGGTTGTCATGACATAATTATTCTGTTTGACTGATTGGCTGGTTGATTGGTCCATTGCCTGATTGAGAAGTTCACCAATACCAGTGATCTCCAGGCTTGAATAAGCCCTGCAAAGTATATGAGAAATTTGTTTCTTCCCGTTTTGACACAATGAAGCAGAACATTTGCCATAAGTACAGGTCATCATTTCATAAATATCTTATAAGATTTGACTTGACATTTTCAAAATGCATTGCACAAATTTGTGACAATATTTCAACTTGTTCCAGCCTATTAATTTTCTACATCAGGGCATTGTAATAATTCTATAATAATCTCAAAATAAATAGAGCATAGGGCAAATTGCTCTTTGTTGAAGAAATACGTCTATTTTTAATTGTTCTCAAATTACAAAAAAAAACCAACATAAAAATTCTTAGTTTTAATGGAGGTCAATGTACAAGGTACAATGTTAAATAAAGCTGCAGTCGTAAATGATGTAAACGTTCTGCT
Source organism: Elysia crispata (assembly GCA_033675545.1). Lineage (NCBI taxonomy): Eukaryota > Metazoa > Mollusca > Gastropoda > Plakobranchidae > Elysia > Elysia crispata. The sequence goes on along the minus strand of JAWDGP010007701.1, from coordinate 869,953 downwards.
TGTATAACGAATCGCATGACATACAAAGCCCTATGAGTGGCGATGTATCGTGGAGGGGTCAACAACTTACGTCTTTCTAGATTTACAGCCAGACCACGGACGACAGAATGTACAACAGCCTTGTGTTTAATGCCCACTGGAGTGCTAAACCGTGTTAAACCTTGATCTATACGACGGGGCCAAATGTATATCGAAATGGCCTTGATCACATCACTATTAATTAGAGAGGGTAGCGCTTAACCACAACAGAATATTTTGAGGTTTTTGCTCTGAATGGGATAATTCTAGAGAATCTTAAGAGCGGTTATCATAATAATTGTTCGGAAGAACTGGTTTCGAAAAGTGATACTATTACTACCTATCGGTGAAGGGATCCATGGATGGAATTTTCTCTACGCACATTATTCATTAGATTATGAAGTTTTGCTCTGTCTCATAGGATTTGTTTGCAGTATCTCTCTCTCTCTCTCTCTCTCTCTCTCTCTCTCTCTCTCTCTCTCTCTCTCTCTCTCTCTCTCTCTCTCTCTCTCCTCTCTTCTCTCTAGCTCTCTAGATGTATACAACTATACATGTCTCCTTCCCAACTCATTTTCTCTTTTTTCACCTTTAACTTCTTCCTCTCTCGCTCGCTCTTCGTTCTCTCTCTCTCTCTCTCTCTCTCTCTCTCTCTCTCTCTCTCTCTCTCTCTCTCTCTCTCTCTCTCTCTGTGTCTCTCCCTCTCTCTGTCTCTGTCTCTCTCTCTCTCTCTATCTATCTATCTATTTCTCTGTGTGTCTCTTTCTTTATCTCTCTATCCATCTATCTCTCTCTCTCTCTGTGTCTCTCCCTCTCTCTGTCTCTGTCTCTCTCTCTATCTATCTATCTATCTATCTATTTCTCTGTGTGTCTCTTTCTTTATCTCTCTATCCATCTATCTCTCTCTCTCTCTCTCTATATATATATATATATATATATATATATCCCCCCCTTCCAACTCCTTTTGCTCACCTCACTTAATATCTTTTTTCGTTATTATTTTCCTTGCCATGTTCTTATCCTTTGCAAATATATCTTGCTGTAAACTGTTTTCTCTATATCGCTATTACACTTTCCCGTTTTCTTTCTATTCTATTTGTAAAACTGTCATTGGTGCTCTCTCTCTCTCTCTCTCTCTCTCTCTCTCTCTCTCTCTCTCTCTCTCTCTCTTCTCTCTAGCTCTCTAGATGTATACAACTATACATGTCTCCTTCCCAACTCATTTTCTCTTTTTTCACCTTTAACTTCTTCCTCTCTCGCTCGCTCTTCGTTCTCTCTCTCTCTCTCTCTCTCTCTCTCTCTCTCTCTCTCTCTCTCTCTCTCTCTCTCTCTCTCTGTGTCTCTCCCTCTCTCTGTCTCTGTCTCTCTCTCTCTCTATCTATCTATCTATCTATTTCTCTGTGTGTCTCTTTCTTTATCTCTCTATCCATCTATCTCTCTCTCTCTCTGTGTCTCTCCCTCTCTCTGTCTCTGTCTCTCTCTCTATCTATCTATCTATCTATTTCTCTGTGTGTCTCTTTCTTTATCTCTCTATCCATCTATCTCTCTCTCTCTCTCTCTCTATATATATATATATATATATATATATATATATATATATATATATCCCCCCCTTCCAACTCCTTTTGCTCACCTCACTTAATATCTTTTTTCGTTATTATTTTCCTTGCCATGTTCTTATCCTTTGCAAATATATCTTGCTGTAAACTGTTTTCTCTATATCGCTATTACACTTTCCCGTTTTCTTTCTATTCTATTTGTAAAACTGTCATTGGTGTTGTTATATGTCACGTGCTGTTTTTATTCTGGCTTCAATTCCTAGCTGTAGTTATGGTGTATGTAATAGATTGAAAGTTCTCCATCTATCTTCCACCCTGTCTCCCACCAACAGAGTAACCCTTCTCTTGTCCTTGCGAACATTGGCTAATTGCCGCTAATGTGCGAGCTTTGCATACCTTGGAAAATTCCGCACAGTTCAGGGACCTCCCAGTCGGACAGCCGTTGCTGTGCCTCTGGAGACAATCATAGAATGATTTTTACTTATTTTATTTATTTATTTATTTTTATTTTAAGATCAGATGTAAGCATGATTTGGACTTTGGATACTATTGGGCATAACTAATTACTGAAAGTAATTTAACGCCTTTTAGAACTGCCAACGAATTTTTCAGGATTTAGATTCAGCCTCCATGGCTATCATGTTTTGAAGTTTAGAACTCAAAGTTCATCCATGGCCGTTTAATTTGCGTGATTGAAACAAAAATGTCTCTCTTACTTATTTAGCAATAATTATGTTACGCCTGATCACGACTTGAAAACGAATACATCGAGACGTATTTATTACAGGCTGAAATTTGAAATGAGTTTGCTTCGCACAGAAAATTTAACCCCATTAATGCTGAGAACAAACAATTAAAAGTGGTCATTTTCGGAAGAAGCTAAAGCTGACAGAAAGAACAAAGCGACCCTATGCTGAAAAACAAAAGTTTTTGAGTGATTTCAGGTTCTTCATTGGTTTCCATAGCCTGAGAAAGCTCACAGGTGTTAACAATTAGTCTTATTTCAATATTTTACCCTTGGGCCTTCGAGTATTTTAGTTTGTGGCTTTATTCTTTCAGCTGTGGTCTGGCGTGGTATTTGGGATCTGATTGAGCTGGCGACTACTTTATGATTATATTGTAAATTTAACCTACTAGCAGAAATTAAATCTGGCAGTGGAACAAGTGAGCGCTGATCGACTCACTGTTTATATGTTAACGGGCGGTTAATTTTTTCCTCTGGTGAAAGGAGGTATACATTGTAATTCGGGACTCTTTGGAAAAACTAATTTGGTCCCACGAAGCGATACTGCTGGTTAAAAGCGCATCCGATATTTTATGCCCAAGATGTAACTTCTATGCCGTTTTAGATGTACACTTTTATCCCATATGGTAGTCATGGAATTTTTTGCGTATAATCCACTCATAGCTATTAGCTTTCTTTACGATGTGATTTGGTTATTAGATTGCATAATTTATTTTATAATAAGCAGTAAAATCTTTCATGTACATTCCTAAGCTCTTATACCCCTCTGATCTTTTCAGCACAAAAAAGAACGTCTATACAAGCAATATTCCTATATAACATGATCAATTTATGGATAAATTGATGACGTTACAACATTTTCTCAGAGCCAGCCATTTAAAACGAATGATATATCGCCCCGATAGTCACGTGCCAGCTCTGAAGAGCGTCTCTCGCTTGTCCATCAGTTTGTCCATCGCCATTGGAGCTCCGGTTCAGCATGCTTGCCATTGCTCGGATGTTCAGTGTTGCCCAGCCCTGTCGTCATGTCTCAGGAATCCCATTCAGCCGTCTGCTGCAGTCGAGCCATCTGTTTCCCCACCAGTCGGGAACGCGGTCAAGGTCCCAGGGCTGCGTAGTAATCCCTCTCGGTGAGTCAGTCCGCAGCTGACACCCAGGCAAGACGTCGGAAAGAGAAGTGTGGGATGGGAAAATAGTGCGGATATTGACGAGTAGAAAAATATGCTGACGGTAAATAAGGCAGAGGAATCGGGGCGTGTGTGTGTGTGGGGGGGGGGTTGAGTGGATGGAATACGAAGAATTTGGAAATTGCGGAGAACATGAGTATAATATAAAGAGTCAGCGAAAGCGAGGGAGAGAGGGCGAGGAATGGAGGGGATTAGAGAGAAAAATTGATGGAAGCTGAGAGAGACAGACAGAGAAAACAGGTCTTTTTTTTTTTTTTTTTAAAAAAACACCAAGGTGAATAAGATTGCTCTAAATCGTTGCCAAAATTGATTCATGATTTGATATTTATAAAAGCATAGTCCAGCACTAAAGACGTCTGGTTATTCTATACAATGTTAAATAAACCCTTTTTAGGAAGACCTTGTCAAAGCTAAGAGATCAATCTTTTTCAGCGGCGATGAAGAGGTTGTAAATCTAATTAGGAAGACTGTCAGTTCAGCTACAGGCACCTGGGTTTTTAGTAAAGGAGGTAAAGACGAGGGGAAAAGAATTTATATGATTAGAAAGAGAAAAAAATTATAAATATTCATATCCAAAAAAAATCAGTTAGATAGTAATCTCATTTTCTATAACCCAAATCTACTTATAAATCCTTTCAAAGCGTTTTATTATCATGACGGTGTAAGTAAAATGCGCAGCTATGACTCTCTTGCAAGTCAGTGTACCTTCAGGCATTTTTTTTTTTGAAAATTCATAGGGTTCTCATAGGTGTTTTCGGAAAGAACAGAATTAGTTGATTTCTCAAAATGGCAGGTGACACCTGGATGATCAAGTAAATGTGGAGAGATCTGAAAAAAAGTGTTGAGGAAGGACACTGGGTGGAAAGGAGAACTTGACAAAAACAAATTATGAATTTACCGAGGTGGTGATTATCAAGAAAGATGAGAGGCTGGATTAGAACAAGATAAGTGAGTCCTTCCAAAAAAACAAAGCTTTGAATCATGAAGGAGAGAAATGGAGACAAAAACACAAACAGATAGACTGAGTCAGAGAGATTTGATATGACGTGACTGTGTGTGTGTGTTTGGAGGTTGGGGATGTATCTTCAGGGTTTGATATGTATACTGACTTCTGCAAGTCACAAGCACAACTAAGGTTTCAAGAGAAAAATAAAATTTTTTATTTCCTTATTAGGTTCATAATAATTGATAAAGTTGAAGGAAAAAAAACCTATACCTTATAATCTAAATGTAAAAAGCGTTTTGAATGTCATTTGAGTACGTCCATAAAATATGATTTTTGGGTATGTGAAATCAGGATAGGCAAATGCACTGATAATTTTACTTATAAAACAGAGCAAAAACCACTTGGAGATAGATGAGACTGATATTCAGTTATGTGTTTCAATATATACATGTAAAATATTAGCCGTGATTTGAATGTTATCGTTCGTGATAAGATTAGGCTCTTGTCATATAAAAAGCTCTTCTTTATCAAAAAAAAAATAATTCTAAAATATTAATATTTTATCAGTGAAGAGCTACAAACATTTGTATAATAATTTTTATGTTACTGCTCTGCGATGTAAAACGTTCTGATCAGACGATCAGTTACTACAAATAACTTTATGAAAGGCAGCGATCAAGGAAGAGGAGGAAGATTAAAAGAAAGAGAAGTTGGAGGAGAAGGACGAAGAAGAAAAGATGAAACGAAGAAGAAATTGGTGGTGATGAGGATGATGAAGATGATAATGATGATCATCATGATGATTAGAATGATGATCATGATAATGGAGGAAAAAGAAAAAAAAATTCAATGTCGATATGATTCTTATGACGGCAGCAACACACACAAAAAATAGATCAACATCAACAAAATCTCAGCAGAAACAATAGCATAATGGATTCTGAATTTTTTCAGGACTTAATAGTAGACCCAACCATGCTTTGTGATTATGTCATACACAGACATTATAGATTTAAAACAGTGAAGTACAGGTATTCCAAATTAGGACTGTATCCTTAGCGACAATATTTACAAATTTAAACTAGAATGTCTATCTGCGTACAATGACTCTTAAGACCTCACGTTAAAACATGCGGCCATTTACAAGTTGTAACACTAATATTTTCCCATCTTGTCTTGAATCCTTGGGTGTAGTCCTGAAAAGTCATGGAAGGCAAGTCTCCGAAAAACAACAGGTGGTAGAATTAATGGCCCCTTTCTCCCAAACCAGCAGAAATGGCGTGTCAGCCGACCAATGAAATAACAGGAATCTCGTGTGACGCGTGGCCATGAAGAGCGAAGGGCGCTCTGGAACCCGGAAGTGACCTGTCCTCCTGAAACGCATAGCCATGTTACGGACAGGCGTAGTCCGAAGGTAAGTTTGCTTGCGTCCTTGACCTTAGACCGATACCGAAAGTGTTCCAGTTGGCAAGATGGCGATTCAACGTCTGACGCTAAGCCTAGTTGTGTAGCTATGGCGGAATCTTAGTTTTCACTACAGAAAAATGTAGGGGAGCCCTGCAAAATTATTCTACTAGTTTAAAACGAATATTTAAACGAAGAACGACTCGATAGAGAGCCAAGCTATAGTCGTTCCACCGTCACGTTTGACACTTTGTCCATCCCATAATTTTTATCACCATAAGATACTCTTATACCGACTTTAGTCTAACAGGTGGTGCCAGTTTGAAAGAGATTTCAGTCATGCTTGTCATCTACAGCAATGGTTATAGTCATCGCCAGCGCAAAAGTTATCAAAAATGTTATCATGCTAAATGCTGTGAAGTAAAATTACGTTTATTCTTATGTAGTATACTGAGGTTTTGTCAACTTTTCAAAGTTCTCTCACCATTAACATTTTATCTTTTTGAATCTAAACGTTTTGAAAGACGAGGAAATTCAAGATTAATTTCTTCAGGTTTAAACTGATTTGGATCATTTTCACTAATTATCTCTCATTTAATGATTTTGAAGCAACAAAATAGTTTAAAATGGACACTTTTTTAACCATCTTGAACATGTGTTGGTTTTGGGTTTAAAAATATATTTAGTAATCTGAGAGACAATAATATTGACAAAAACTGGGAGAGGTTAACGACAGGAGGTTCGGAAGAGTAAAAGAAAATAAAAGGGAGAGAGGCGGGAGAGAATGATAGAGGCCGAGAGAAGGAGTGAGAGAAGAAGATAGTGAGTGATAAAAGTTTTCATAATTCAGAACGAGCTTTGAGACAGAACGTGGTGGTAGTCCTTCTTGTGTGGTGCATGACAGCGTTACAGAAAGACTGGAGTGCTCTTTCATTATTTTATTAAATAATAAAAACAAACAAACACAAGAGCACTCCAGTTTTTGTTGTTTTTTTTTTTTTAATTCCTTATTTTGCACGTGTATATCAAGTAAACTTTACGTTCAAGATATCAGCACAAGAATGATGTGGTGAAGTGAAGGAAAAGAAGGTAAAGGATTGGGGTATAAAAGACATTCTAATTGATAATTATTATAAATTATGTATCCTGGTTCGGGGCGTTAAGGTTTCTCTCAAACAAGTTATTATATTTTCTTGATGTAGAAATGTCTGAAGTGATAGCATTGTAAACAGTTTGATTTCATATTTTTTTTACCCAATTCACAACAAATAAAGCTTTTGTACATTTGTTCAACTTTTTCTATTGGAGGATGATCTGAGGTTTATTTTATTATGTTTCAATTGATCATTATTAAGTATTATTAAAAGCACTGTTATCAAAGCTGGGTGAAGAAAGTGATCCATTTTCCTTTTTAAATCCTACAAAGCCTTTTATAGAAAGTAATGCCAAGGCAAAAAAAGCTGCCTTAAAACTTGTAAAAAAAAAAATAGAATTTTGTTTGATAGAGTTTGAGCACTAGCAAAATTAATAATGTCAATAAAATTTATCTCTGAAATACCATTCGTTCATTCAAAAAAAAAAAAAAAAGAATCTGTGAAACTGTAGTATGCTTTTGAGAACTTTTGGTGCAAGACTATAGTTTTGTGTCATAACCACATCAAGGGACTTTACAAGAATTGACTTGACTTACACTAGAAGTCGTAAATACTTATTATTTGCAATGCATTTCCTTATTAGTTGAAGATGATATAACGACAGTTGATTAATTTTTGTTTATTTCTCTTCTTGTACAATATTTTAATATTCAAATTCTTTCACATGAACATTTATGTCCTTTGGCTGTAGAAAGGATTGACTCTTAAAAGGATTGTTCTCAGACATAAGCTTTATTAAAGATTTAATAATTAATAATGAGGAAGAAAAAAAAAATACCAGAAGCAAAATCAAACATAGATCTGTTTTGAGACCGAGAGATAGAGCAAAGAGAAAAAAAACTGAAAGGCTCAGAACATAAAATGGTGTAGATGGTAATCAAAACCACATGCTCATATAACATTAACCCAGGTAATATTTGGTGACAATCACATAGCCATTCCTAGCTCCAAGAACAAAGTAAAAGAACAAACATAATGATTATTCAATAAAATGTTAAATCTTTCTAAATTACATGAACACTGTTGCACAAACATTACTCTGCTTCTTATTTCTCAGCGGAGTAAACTGGTTAGAAAATGATCTATATAAGTATGGTAATACAACAACTGAACGATTTTAAAAAAATAGAAATAACATGATTATGAAATTGAAACCATAAAAAAATCACTTTCATCACAAAGCGATGAATTTCACGCATTAGACAACTTCATGTTGCGTTGTAGTTCATGCCAACAAAATTAACTTGCGATTGTCGCCAAGTTTTTCACGTCGATAAATACAGGTTTAAGGCTGCTGTTAATTGGATTATATAGAGTGAAAATCATTCTGCATATTAAAAATGGAGCAATGTGTGATTGATCCTTTGAACGAAACTAAGAAAGACATTTTGGTTCTAAACTACTTTTATCAGGATATAACTTTTATTAAAAATTAATGTTCATTTCGACGACCACAACTAAAAATTTTAAAATTATATAAATTACAGCTATCTTTGATTCGATCCTTGAGTCCATTGCGCCGGTAATTGTGGTTGGAATAAAGGGGCTGTTCACAGATAGACTCGCGTGACTTATCATTCGCCTGCTAGCAAGTGGTGCGAGGGAAACATCCTCGATTAATTTTGCCCACTACAGATTATTAAAGTTAGGAAGTTAGATTATTTTGATAGTAATTATAAAAATCTTTATCAAGTTAGATTATTTTGATAATAATTATAAAAATCTTTATCAAGCACGTTTTATTATAAAGTTTTAATTTTGTGAAAATGTATTACTTCGATGGCAGTTACTGTATTGCTTAATTTCCCAACACCGACTTTGCCTATCAGGATCTTATGGAGAGATGAAGCAGCATTTGAAATTGAAATTCTTTACTCATTATAAAAGGCCAACGACCCATTTACTATGATAGGTGTTACAAAGTTTGGCAAAGACTTCCTACAGTAGATATTTCATGAACATTAATTAATAACCTCAATTTATTGAAAAATAATTCTTTGTTAACAAAACGGTTTCTTAATGATGTACATAATTATTTTTTAGGATCGTCGGTTTACTTGATTAACTTTTCTATAGAAAGTTTGGAATATGACGGATAAATATGTTGTTCTCATAGAATATAGAGCCCAGCAGTGGAGTAAAAACTGAATTTCATCATCGACTGATTTTTTGCTTTAAACTTCGATTTCTTTGGAGAGCAACAAGTGTGCGTAGTCTCCTAGAGGCGAGGGCACTTATGGAGCATTGAAAGAAGGAAAAAGTTGAAAAACTACATAGAGGTTTGGGTTTACAAATTCAAGTTAGGCCAGTCTTATCGCATACTAGTTAAAAGTGGCGCCTTACACAACGCTATAGTTAATATAGATCGGTAGACTACCTCTCAAGGATGGTCTTTACTAATAATCAAGACGCAATCCATCTCTCTCTCTCTCTCTCTCTCTCTCTCTCTCTCTCTCTCTCTCTCTCTCTCTCTCTCTCTCTCTCTCTCTCTCTCTCTCTCTTTCTCTCTCTTTTTTTTTCCCTAGTGAGTTGTTCAGAATTAAAGTGAATTTTTAAAATTAGGATTATCCATACTTATAGCGTTGTCCCAACGGTCTTTGTTATTGTTCCTATACCTGTCGAGCAATGTCCAGCTATAGAGGCCGAGGAAGCAAAGGCAGACTCCAAGCACCAGCATGGCAAAGGCAAGACCAGCCATCGCTCCGCTAGAGTAGCCTCCACTCGAGGCCTGTTTCCTTTCCAATTTGTCTACCAAGATGTCATGCCGACTTATTACATCTGCAGTGTCCTTTTGTACGAACGTGTAGCAGCGATAAGTGGGTACTACGTCTCCAAGAGTTGGCTTCCCGGCTGACGAGTCAATGTATTGACAGAGATCACCGCCTTCGCAGTAGTTGAACGTATTGCATTTCGCAGAGGATGAGCACTGGAACGCGCATGCCTCCACACCACCCGCCATAGTGACGCTGCCACTTACTGGAAAGTTGGTGATTCCATCCATTTTTGTGTAGTCCCAGATATAATTCCTCGAGAAATGGGAGCAGTTTTGTTCAGGTGAACCCTCTTTGACCCAAGTAAATTCTCGCCAGTGTTGCTTGTGGAGGAGGCAGTTCCCTGACAAGCCGTCTGGGCTGCAAAAATCAAATGACTCACACTGGAAATCGTTTCTGTCCATGCAAAGCCTAGCGCAGTCCTCGACACCAGCAATGTCCGTGACTTCCACGTCAGAGCTGCTTGTGGTCATTCTTGCGACAGTTCCAGGTTGGCGCTCGAAGTTATGCAATGAATATCTCATATAGATCTCACAATTCCTTTCTACTGTATAGCTAGGTGCTCGGCCGATGTCAGATTCCTGTCCCGAGACTTTCCGATCAAATGAGTCGTACAGCTCACAGCTTGACGTATCCTTGCAGTAACTAAAAGCCTCGCACGGAAACAGCAGTCTGTTCAAACATTGATCGGCACATTCTTTCAAACTCGTTTTGCCCGATAACTTTTGCCCTTCAGCCGTTGTTGTGGATATTGAAGAAATCTTTTTGAAACTGCTTAACGGCGAGATTTTATGTAATCTCGCATTGGGGTCATTGATTTTTTTTACATTAGAAATTTTAAAGATTTTATCGCCAACTTTCAGTTCCAAGACCATTTTATCTTTACTCACTTTTCGCTGTAAAGTATCCCATGCCGCGGACATAGACGTTAGATCTTTAAACCCCCTTACTTTAGTGAGATGTTCGCAGGGATCGTCATCAACCAAAGTTATCTCCTCTTGATCTGAACTTGCTCCGCGGTAAAGGATACAAACTTTAAGAGACAGACAATAGTCGGCGTCTGAGGCATCTGAGTTCAGATAAGCTTGATTAGCGCAAGACGCGATTTCGCTTACATCCCGCATGGTAGACACTACTCGGTTTAGTGCTTTTCTGCCATTTCCAAAGCTCTTGCGCACGAAGTGCTCAAAATGCACACCGCTGTCTGGTCTAGCGAACAGTTTCCCAGTAAGGCTGACAGTTCCATGCCTCTCAACAGCTGTCCCAACATGCACCCTCACAAAATCTAATCCACACATCTCGGCAATGAAATTTCTCACATCATGCTCCAGAGCGCGTCTCTCGTTGGCTGTCATCGCTACCTGATGCGTCCGTTTCAGTTCTTCCAGATCAAGCTTAAACTCGATACGATGCTGCTCGTCAAAGCACGGGCTGATATCGTATGGCGCTTCCAAGGCTTTGTCAAAATCGAAAATGTTCTGATTGTATATGTTGTGAATAATAGGTGGAACGTCATCTACACGGATCTCTATTTTGACAAGTTTGTTTTCTTTTGACAACCCACTACGGTCTGCGACGACAACTCCTGGTTTGCTGAAGAAAAGCAAAATTTTCGCGCGTTGCCTTTTACCAGCATAATTAGTTGTAATATGCGTGAACACGTCACATGGAATTCCGCGATAGCGGTACTCTCCATTGAAAGTAAAATCTCCACTTAAATAGAGATAATCCTTTACAGAGTCCATACTCACGTAGTGGTCTTTGAAAGTAACTCCAGAATTAATATCTTGCTGGAGAAACTGAGTTTCCAGCTTGTTGATGGGCATGGTGAGGCAACTTGTGCTGTGTCCTTTTATACGCATAATTAAGTAGCTGGCACCATGGTTAAAATCGCGCACACTCGTAGCGATTGAAGTCTTTCTTTCAATCACTTGATTCTCTGTATCAAAAACAACGCGTTCCCTGTCAGATATATACCTATGTTCTCCGTGTCTTGCGACAGTCTCCCTTCTAAAGCTTGCAGACGATGGAACTTGAGGTTGATCCATATCTTGATTCAGTCCCGTGCAAGGAAGGCCAAGAGGAGGTTCTAAGTCAGCTTGAAAAATGTTTGCGTCATACTGCATTTTTTCGAATTGTAGAAAATCCAAATAATAGTTATCTCGAAAAACATCGTCTACGAATATGTCCACAGAGAGGCGGAGAAGCACATCCTTGGTTCCAGTGTACATCTGCCATTGGTCGTCGTAAGTGATGAATGTGTCCAAGGACGCGACCAAATTCTCGCTGCCATCGTCTAGAGAGAAAGGGTAACATATCCTCCAGTGATATACAGGGATCCCCATTAGATTTGTACTCTCAATAAAAGTCGCTTTGTCAGGGTCTAATGCTCTTCTAACAACGCGAATCAAGCTCACTATTTCGTTCTGCTTTGACACTTTTAGACAGCCTCCATCGTTGCCAAACGCTCGCATAGTGTCGTTTTCCGTGAGGAAAAACAGGTAGTTTGATGTTGGTCCCTCTGTATGGACAGATCCCCTGCCGCTTTCTTTACTGAAGTGTTCTTTAAAGCTCATCATGCCATATTCGGTAGTCGAAAAACCAGCCATTTCAGCTTTGAAAGATTCGCTGGTTAAGTCAGGAAAAAACACGCCTGCCTCTCGTAGGGGCTTACCCGGTTGACATTCTCCAGATATTTCGACAGTACAGAGCGCAAAGCAGAGAAGAAATGTCAGTGACATTCTAAGGTCGGAGATCCATCTGACACTGCCTCGGTTGTGGGCACGAAGGGCGGAACTTAGAGTGGCCATCTCTGGAACCATGTATGATGTACTAAAACTATCTATATTGCGACTGCGGTGATTTCTTAATCAGCTCAAAAACCTGTAAAGAAATCGAAAATGTTAGAGATGCTTTACAGTAAGGGGGAGAAATGAAAAGGAGCCATCGATATCGCAAATGCAAATATGTTAAAAGATTTGTATACATTGTGTGTATAGAGAACTCCAGAGGAATGGAGATTTATTTTTATCTATGTAAAAAGATAGTGATAGATAAAGAGATAGAAAGAGAGCTACATAGATAAAAAAAAGAGCAAGATAAAGAAGAACCCAGAGTTAGTAGAAGTAGTGGGGCGTAGAGAAATGAGCGTACATGTATTAAAACTATAAATAGGTAGATAGATATAAGAATAAAATAAATAAATGAACAGTAGTTATAATAAACTTGAAGTAAGAAGTGTAAGAAGGAAAGAGAGAGAAACTAACATAGACAGAGATAACTGAATTTAGGAACATACAGCCAGACTCAAGAGAAGACTTATTGAAAGTGATAAAAGTGGAAATCGCTTCATCAATTTGATTGGCAACTTTAATTTTATACTTTCGGTTACGGTTTGGTCGCAGAAAGTTCAAAGATTGATGAATTCAAATATTTGGTGTTTTTTTTTTTTTTTTTTTGTCAATGTAACTTGCAAAACCCGTTGCGTACAGAATTTTCCTGTAATGCGACTTGGTATCTCCTTTAATACCTCTGGGATTTAAAAAAAGTGATAGAGAATCTCTTTATTCTTCCAAAGATTAATTAGTGCAGTAACTAAAACTTGCTTTTAAGGCAAGGTAGATTCAATAAACCGAAAGCCAGTTATCTCATGATATTCAGGTGCTTTTAGTGAACAATTTTAACATTTTTAATCTGCTGTTTAAGAATAAAAGTGGATACTTTATAACATTTGGGAGAACAGATCTTTGTTTCATTTTTTTCGTATCGTTAAAATCATTTGAAGCACGATTATTTTTTGATCTAGTGGCAAGTTACATTTTGCATACTTTAAGCAAATGGGGAAAGGGGCGAGCAGACATGCTGATAAAACATAGCACAACATAATATGCAAAAAAGGACTAAACGGTAACTGCAAATCATCCAATACTTAGTTGTCATTATGAAACAAAGAAATTTACATCAAAATAACGGGCATTGTAAACAGTTGACGTCATCTTCCATGAATGTAAACCAAATATTCTTAAGTCTATGTAATGGATTGAATACTCACTCAGATGAAGGTGCGCAGAATCAAATTAATAAGTAATATTTGTCAATGCAACTTCTAGCTTCAACTTGACAGCTAGTAATTGTTATGGTAGAGATCTATGCAGACTAAAGTTGTAGTTTGTATGCTTCTCTTTGTTATCAGTGATTGCGAGTAGATCTTTTATCTATTCAGAGTCAGACTGTAGCAGATAAAAAGATAAATTTAGATATAGGTGGTACCATTAATCCAGCTTTTACATTTGACATTTCAAAACCACCATTATTATTCTTAGGTTTTGTTGGTTTGAACATTTAAAGCGTTACAGTTTGCAGTTATAAATTCCTCCTCTCAGCAGTTTAACAAAAAGCAAAGCACCGGTGGTGATAGATCTTCCCTCTCAGCAGTTTAATCATAATCAAACCATTGATGGTGACAATTTCTGGACGTGCATTTTACCATGAACGCTCTTTGCTCTAAGAATTGTGTGGAAAGAAGTTTTTTTTTTTTTGTTTTGAATTTTTTTTTTTTTTGCTTTGTTTTGTTTTGGGTTGTTTTTTGTTGTTGTTGTTTTGTGTTGTTTGTTTTTGTTTTTGTTTTGTTTTGTTTTTTTTTGGAAAAGGGGGGAGGGGGGGCTGTGCTAACTGTTATGACGAAAAACTCATCCTAATGATTTAGATTTTTAGAAAAATCTTGAAATATCAGTTTTTACTCAAGCTCTTTTCATTTAAGGAGATCAGCCAAATATGGTCGTTAATGTATTGCACAATATACGATTGTGCATTTGAGAATCCACCTGCAATGATGAAGCATAACAGTTATCTTGCAACCAAAGTACCTACTGCATACATCTGCCCAAAACTAACGACAGGGTAACTGAACGGCTCCCAATCCCTTCGCAAGACAGTACGCAGCAACATTCGGTTGCAGACCCTTTTATTTGAATATCAAGGATTTACCGAATGAGATCGATAAAATTAATGTATTCGTAAGCAGGCTTGTCTGGAATTTAATATAGCCATTTTTTTACACGCTGGTGTTCAAGCGCGCTTATGTAGGTTTCTGTTGCCTTGATTCTGGCAACCTTTATCTTTTTAGAACGGCGTTATCTTAATGATTTATTTATCAGTTTCAGGATCTCGTCCCAAAATGTTATCGATGATAACCAGCATTATTGAGGCTGTTCATATCCTAAGCGATCAAAATTAATGGGAACATTTGGTGTATTAGCCTCCTGCCACGTTATCAATACTGTTATTGAAGTTATTACAATGAGTTAGTGAAATTTTTACCACTTAGTATTAATTTTTCTCTGATTTAACGATTTTTTTTTATCTTTAAGCCAACAGCTCATATTATAAGTATTATAATAATGGATAAATTGCAAGTAAAATACTACATTAGTAAAGGCGAATGGGGAGACAAGCATAATTATTGTTTGAACGTGAAAATAACTTTATCCTATTTCACATTCTTTCATGACTGGTGAAAATGTTATAATTGAAGATTGTGAGGGCCTATGATAATGTTTATAAGGTTTTGCAAAAAATAAAAAGTGTATACAAGGGAAAAAAGAAAATCAGAATTTATGCGATAACTTTTACAATAGATATAAAGGTTTGTTCATCATCGTAAAAAAGGGGCAGACTCATTTTAAAAGATGTAAAGATAAAAATATTAATGGAAAGCTAGCAGCGCTGAAACTGGATTTTAGAAAAGTAAGTATTTGACACATAACAGTAATCGATTCTAAAACTT
The DNA here is from genome assembly GCA_033675545.1 of Elysia crispata. Lineage (NCBI taxonomy): Eukaryota > Metazoa > Mollusca > Gastropoda > Plakobranchidae > Elysia > Elysia crispata. The sequence continues at coordinate 854,387 of JAWDGP010007701.1, read as the reverse complement.
TTTTTCTTAAATCTGTTAAAAATATCGAACCTTGAAGTATTGATACTTATTAGGGTGGAACCTAGATGAAGGACAGCACTGTTTCATTGGCAATTTTCTCAGGGAATATCACGTGTCGCTGTTAAGATTCGAGTCTCACGGAACAGTAGATAAATCTTGTCCTCGTAACGTCGGGAGCCTGCGGGCTGTCCATCAGCACAGTGAGCTGCCTCTGTCCGGTTAGTGAGGTGAATGTCACACCGATTACGGCACAGACCCTCCGCTTAGAGATTCTTGTACACATAATGGCTTTATTTAGGAATCTCCCCTTGGCTGTACTATTCCTTTTTTGGCTAAATTGTTTGTTTGTTTGATTGCTGTACTATTATGTGTAACTGGTAAAACTTTATTCTTCTTAAATGTAAGACAGTAATTATTACTTCTGTGTCTATTCACATGTACAATTTTAAACCGGTGTGTACCATGAATAAGTTTTAGAAATTAGGGAAATGCGCTTTCAAAGATAACTATTTCACTAGGGGCCTATTACATATTTTTCTGTCAAAAATTATATGCAACAACTTTGTGTTGCTCAAGATATGCAAGTTATTTAAAAAAAAAAAAAAAAACAATAAACGCGAGATTCAAAGCTAAGAACTGAAAAAAGAACTGAAAAAAAAAAGATACATGTATACAGTGTGGAAATACGCCTCTATCTTTGTAATCAGGAAAGAGTAAGATCATGATCTGGGATAAGACAAACTCCCGTACTGGCGTGTTGGTGTCATTTGCGTAAGGCAGTGGTCATGTAGGTAGTAAAACTATCCCGGTGGTCAGTATCAGATGTCCATCGTCAGTCCTACACTGTTCAGGAGACAGTGGGAAGCGGACAGGTTGCTGTAGTATCTCAGTGCAAAGTATTTTATGTGCACCCCATAGCCGTAAAGATATATACACCGTATGAAGGTAATGTTATGGAAACTTCTTCCTTTGATGTTGACTGTGGCTCACGGTAAACTTATGTTCAACCTACAGAATACAAGATTTGAAAAGTTGAATACAACAAGGAGCGGAAAGGGAATGGGGAAAGATGTGATAGTGGTCGAAGGAAAAAATGTAGAGGTGTGAAAGGAAAAAGACTGACAGAGACAGAGAGACACAGAGAGAGAGAGAGAGAGAGAGAGAGAGAGAGAGACAGACAGACAGACAGACAGACAGACAGACAGACAGACAGACAGCCAGACAGAGACAGAGACAAAGGGAGAGTGAGAGAGAGAGAGAGAGAGAGAGAGAGAGAGAGAGAGAGAGAGAGAGAGAGAGAAAGGAGTAGGGTGGGGCTTAAAACAAATGGGCAAACACTTTTTGACAAAGAGAGACATGCAGGCAGCGTGGAATTTTGACTATGATTAAATGATTCAGATATTTACTCTTTCCTTTCGAACTTTAGTTGATCCCGATTTATTTGATCCCGGCAGTTATTAACTCCTTTTAAAGATGAACGTGAATATCATCGATTTGATGCGGCTGCAAAACATGTAAACCCCATCAATTATGAAGTCCAAACAAAGCTATAAGAAATCAGCCTCCTCTAGACAAAACGGATGTGATATTATAATACATACATTAGTTCTGATTTGTCTTACAAGTTCTTTGCTCTCTTCTTATTTTGCCTTGCAACTTGTATATTAGTTAACAGACTGTTTTCGATCCTTACCCCTTGCTCTTCATAAATACTTTAAAGGATGAAGGATTTACAGTTTCTGATAAGCAAAGTCTATTATAAGACATGTAAGACTCGTTTCGTAGCAAACAGTAATACTGTTTTAATATTTGTAAAACAATGATATTTTTAACCAACGCAATTGTAGAATGAATGCTTAATCAATATATTCTAACAGTACATAATATCTTTCAAATACTTCACAAACACAATAAAATAAGAAAAGCAAAGAAATGTGATGTCATCCTAGATACCAAACAACTTATGTTTATTGCTCAAGAAATCAGACTCACAACATCTGGTCCAAATTCACATAGTGCTTTGACAAAAGGGATATTCAAACGTTTCAAGAGAACAGTCAATAAAGTAAATAGATTAATTCTGTATTTTATATCCTTAAACGCTTTTTAAAAAGCTGTGAATTTTCGCATTAAGTACATCGAATTCTTAACCGCGCAGTTATTTAAACTTATTGAAAATGGATGTTAAAAAAATCTGTAAATAGATTGGGATTTTACAAAATTAATTAACTTTTCTTTTTTAACAATAATTATTAAGGTGCGGGAATCCAAGATGTCTTTGGTTCCCACGCGATGACGTCACCAATGACATTACGCGGGGTCAGATCGATAGATTCAGGTGTTTCCGACATGTGGAGCGGAGAATTGTTGGAATACCAGACTTTCACGCCTTTCAAGCCATGAAGAAGAAGAAGAAGAAGAAGAAGAAGAAGAAGAAGAAGAAGAAGAAGAAGAAGAAGAAGAAGAAGAAGAAGAAGAAGAAGAAGAAGAAGAAGAAGAAGAAGAAGAAGAAGAAGAAGAAAAAGAAGAAGAAGGATGAGATTATGATATCGATAATGATAATGATGAACAGTGATGATAACAGTGAAGTAGCAGCGCCATAAATGTAAAATACTTGCAAAGTCTTCTCGGATCACGTAGGTCTTGTGTTTAGTAGAAAAATTGTGAAAATTTTAATGTTTTACGTTTTATTTTACTTTTCAATGAGGCAAAAAAGAAACATTTTTGTTTTATTGATTACATTTCTTTAATTTCATAACATAGTCAAACATGAGTGTTTCTCCTTCCAGCGATTTTTATCTGTGTAATGAATAGAAAACAACAAGTTTTGGGGCTATCATGAACATAATTATGAAACAATTTTTTTTTCTTGATATACTCGTAAATGCCATTTACGAATTCCTGATAGAGTGCTGTGATAAATAATAATAGTAAAGGCATCACGTTTGATATATGTATATTAAATTAGCGAAAAAGTCGCAGAAAACTACATTATAATCTCCATGTGCCTTTTGCAATTTCTAATTTGTTAAAACGAGATCTGTCAAGACAAAGTAATCTTCAGAAATTCCTCTTTTTTGTCAACAAATTTTATGGGTAGCTTTAACATCTCAACAAATTAAAAAAAAAAAAAAACAAGAAACAAAAACAAAAACCATCTCAATATTATTGGAAAAAAAAAACTATTGATATTAACAAAAAGGAAACAAATTAAAAAAAAAAATTGGTTAAGATTTTCTGAAGTACAGCACGTGTTTACATTACCATAAAATCCACATTGGTGAATCTAACGTGACACATTGGTGAATCTAACGTGACAATGCCATGAAAGATAGCTAGGAAAGAGGAGAATCCGATATACTTTAATCAAAACGGTAAAATGTCAAATTTGGGAGACAGTTTACGATGTACAGAATAGTGCAACGTTTATTTGTACCGCTCTTATAGTGATTTAGTATTGGAGCACACCCTGTGGTTAATTTGTTCCCCAATATTGCATCGTACCAGTTATTGCTCCTTTCGCATAACAGTGCCGTCCGAAGGGCAAAATATACAATTACACTCCTCACCACCCCTGCGTTGGTATTCTGGCAAACGCAAATTTATTTGTTTACAGTGCACTGTAAGTTAAGGTCTCGGGGTCACGTGGACCTCATTAAAGGTCACCGCTGGAGAATGCTAGAATAACAACGTTGGAATCCATCTATGGCCTCTGCGCAGTGAATGACCCTAGCGTGTCAACAACGTGTGATCGCTGATTGGCTCGGCTGCTTTGTTTACTTTCGCCACTGAGGAAGAGAAATAACAATATTTTAGTATAGCCTTGAAATGACAGGGACTGGAGTTAGGAGTTTACTGAAAAATTGGAGTTGAAGTGATTAGCCAGGCAGGATTCCTAAACTTTTTTTCTGTAACCCATAATTAGACTTTAAAAGAGAGAAAGGATCAATCAGTTGAACAATGTAGATGCAGCATGCATTGTCAAAATACGAGCTTTTTATTTACATTGTGTATTTCAAAGGACAGGCTTTTGACAATTAAACATGTAAATTCACTGACAGTAACAATGACGAAATGTAATCTGGTAAATATAATAGTTTGACTTGATTAACAAAAAAGAAAACTGAAGTCTCCATATTTTCTGGCATTATGAACTAAACTTGAATTATCAAACATGCTTTCAAGCTTTTGTGACTTGTAGCGTTTTATATATTTACGGTTATGCTTTTTTCGTATTCTCCAATTGAACTGAATCACACAAATACGATATTTAGGTGCGAAAAGATTAAACAGTTGATTTGTACGTTTGTATGAGGTGAGAGTGGTTCGTTGAATTTTTAAATGAACATGCATTTTTTGTTTTTTAATTTGTCAAAGCTTTTGGAATTAAGGGATTTTTTTAAATTTTATTTTTACTTTTTTATTCGTCTGGATTGCATTGGAAATAACACTGCTTTTGTAAGCTTTGCATTGAAAAGATTTTGGCATAATGTGGTGAAATGTAAAACCTCATTGCCCCATCCCACAGAGCGCTCATTACTCGTGAGAAAATTTGATGTGATTATGTGCCGTTGTCGATGGGAAACTTCTCGTCAGTCTTCCTAAACGTTGTGCTCATGTTTCGGGGGTCGCTTGGTGCACTGAATGATTCGTCGTTACGATAGTTTCGGTGTCTCAGTATTGATGGAAGTCACGTCATTCACGTCAGTGTGTTGTCATGCATGGTCGCTGTGTCACGCTAGACGTTGTGCTCATGTTTCGGGGGTCGCTTGGTGCACTGAATGATCCGTCGTTACGATATTTCCGGTGTCTCAGTATTGATGGAAGTCACGTCATTCACGTCAGTGTGTTGTCATGCATGGTCGCTGTGTCACGCTAGACGTTGTGCTCATGTTTCGGGGGTCGCTTGGTGCACTGAATGATCCGTCGTTACGATAGTTTCGGTGTCTCAGTATTGATGGAAGTCACGTCATTCACGTCAGTGTGTTGTCATGCATGGTCGCTGTGTCACGCTAGACGTCCACAACAATTGTGTGAGGTTACCAACACGCAATACGTGGAGGAAACAACGCAGATAGATCTAGAGACTAATTACGACATTCTGAGATGTGTCTTTGTGACTTCAAAGACAGAAAGATCGCAACAATCTGATAGGCGGTTGGTTCACCTGCCAGGGTCATTGTACTCGGGCGGTTTCCTTCTTTTCGTATTTGCATATTATACTCAAGACATTCTCCTTAGTTTAGTGAGAGAGCCTTACCTACATGAAAAAGGCATAAGGTTTCAAAGGGGAAATTTTGTGCACAATAAGTTTATGTGGGATTTTCATTCTTTCCCAGATACTTACATGTGCGTTGTTTTGCTCAGGGCTGTGCTTAACTTGTCAACAACCCGGTTTTGACACAACCTATTTTGTGTGAAACGAGTTTTTGTTATTATGTGTATAGACCAAAGTATTGCAGAAAGGGTGTATGTGATATTTCTAACATTAACTTTAACGACGGAGATTCGTGTAATGAATGAGTAAATAACTAATTGCTAAAAGTTGATTATAAAACCATGAAAATCTGTAGTCAATGTAGGACTATTAAAACATTATTATGATTTCACACCAACCAAAGTTTTTTTTTTTTGTTTTTTTTTTTTTTGTTTTTTTGTTGTTTTTTTTTTAAAGTTAAACTATCAAGTCAAATCGACAAAAATTTTCTGAATCAAACATACTTTGCCATTTGATAATGTTTAATATTTATTCTTAATGGCGTGAATAAAGGCAAAGGTTTGCGCGTATATGCCTCTTATAAAAAAAAAACGAAATATATGTGCGTGTGTGTATAAGAGGGGCGTTATTCGGGTCAAGTTAGGGATAAAGCTGTTTAGATAAGATTATAATTGGTCAACAGATGGCCATGCTAGGGATTGAACTGGACTGCCTTATGGTAGGTCCACCATTCTAACTACTGAGATGTTGACTCCCGGTTTAGTTCTCGACTCCAAAATCATCATCTCATCATAATTGATAGGTTTTACTTCACTTGAGATAACAATTATAAAGTCATAATCAAAATCACCTCATTCAAAAGGCTAATAATCAAGTATCTTAATGTAAACTTGCAATGGTGGTTCTTATGGATCTCTAACACTTGAAGTAGTCCTGTTTTACATAATTACTATATTTGTGAAAAAAAAAGTAATCTATGTCCCCAGCAGCTGTGCACTAAAATTAAAGTATGAGAGTGAAGCACTTTGTTTGGTTTGCATTTTTTCATTGTCCAAGGAGAGTTTACATTCCAATGCGTTATAGGAATGTGAGTAAATAATTATAAAGACAATATCTTGACAATGTATTCCCCGAAGATTCCACGGTAAGATATATACAAATATAAAAATATTGATAAGCACTCCTTGAAATAAGGAAAGAGAAATTATTCAAGGTTAGCCGAGGATGGTGTGTGTGTGTGTGAAAAAAAAAATATATATATATATATATATTTATAAATGGAGAGAACTGATAGAAACAATAAAATGTCGCCTTAAACGAATTTGCTTGGTAGGGAGATGAAATAAGACATGGAGAAATGTGTAAAGAAAAAGAATATATACTATAAAAAAAATACTGAATAAAAGAGGGAACTTATGAGAACAGTAGTCACGATCAGCGTCAGATTGGAGCACTAACCACTAAAAGGTAAAGAAAGTAAAATTCGTTACTAAGGGACTGCTGGAAAAACAAGGAAACAATCGCAAGAATGTATTTAGAAAATACCACATAGTTATATGAGACTATCCAGTAAATGTTCTCTTTGTCCTTGCCCGGAAGACGGTGAAAAGGAGAAACTGTTAAGGATCGATCAGGTGTTTCTTACCAAATTACCGGTAAAGTAGGACAAGTGAGGGGCCGTAACCACATTCTTTCCATGTCAAAGATGTAGAAGTTGTCTAACCTGATGTTTTGTGAAAAGATTCACCTGGCATCAACCGGACAAACGGAAACAAACCTTGTTTAGTGAATATCTAGGTTTGGTTTTTAAGGAATTAAACGCATATACTTATGTTATGACTGTATTCAATAATTATCATGAAAGTTTGCTTTTAGCAATGAATACAGTTTTCATTTCAACCAAGACAAGCGTTATGCATAAAAATATGTATGAATAAATAATTTAAACGCATTGTTATTTTTTCAAATTCAAGCTGCTAATGGGCTCTATTAGAGCAGACAAATAAACCAGGAAATCATCATTCACACTTGTTGGCGGTTTGAAACCCATAAGTCTCAAGTAATAGTACAAAGATAATTTATTAATTAGTGATCCATTTCACGAGCCTTTTAAACTTTAATATGACATTCACTCTAAGAGCTTTGATATCTTAAAAAGTCACAAAAAGATACGTCGATAAAAATTTTTACCTGAAATTTTGTAAAGTAGGCATTTTGATCGCTGCCTTAACTTAGAGAAATTCTTTGAATAGAGATAATTATGATTACAGTTTATGGTTATTCTGAGGGACAAGTTATTCTCATTTCAGGATACCATAGGAGCGTAAGTAGTCAAGCTATTGTCATGATAATTCCTCAAAGTGCCCACGTTGTCCATCTCTGTATCAAGATACCGCATGATTAAACAGCTTTTAAAATGTGATGCTAACATCACTTTTGCATAGAACTAACCCTTAATCATAGGATCTTTAGTCGGCGCTAACCGGAATGTCACCCGCATCACGGCACTAGATTAAAAAAAGTTAATAAACGCATGGAATTTTTTTTGTAGAATATAAAATCTTTCTGATTCGAACTGAGAATATTTTTATACAAAACTCGTTTAGTTTAATGTATAAAAATTATTATAATTTCTATATCAATCTCAAGGATAAAGAGGGTGAGTTTCGCGTAGCCTCAGACATCCTCTTTGAGGAATGTACTAAAACATCTTTATGCATTATGTCCAGCGCTTTGGATGGGCTGATCCTTTTAGAAGGAGAAAAGTAACTTTCAAAAGGTGCAAAGGCTGAAAGGTGTTTATTCTGGCTCAAATTCTAAACCCTCTTAATTCCGCTCTTTCTCGATTTTTTATGTTCGAACTTTTATAAAAAGTAAGATCTGAAAGTGGTTGTTCCTGTCTGAACAGACCCAGCAGGTGGGTTATAAACCGCATTTGTCTGCTTCTTTTTCCTTTTATTTAATTTTGAAGTAGCCCTTTCATTTGTGAAATTTACCCGAGTTTTTACTCTTCTGATGTTTTTTTTTTTTTTTTTTTTTGTCTTTATGCGTTGTACAGGCTTGAAAGATATAACTGTCTTGTTAAAACTTTCGCTGCTGTGTCCAGACTCATTTGGTCTAACAAACCATCCATTTTTATAATACAAAAAGCTAAGTCTTAAGTTGAATCTTTTTTCCCCACCGTCCTGTTGGCGATGGGGTTTTTATGATAAAACAAATCAGGTCATGAACTATGATTACCTCCTCCAGCGATACTTGAAATATGAGTGGTGGATTCTCCAAAATGGGGGCAAAAACTGGCACTGCTGCATTCTCGGCACACAACATAAAGTTAACAAGAGGAATAAATCGTTTCAAGTTAAAACTCAAGCATGAGTAAAACTTTTATAGACAAAATTAATGTTTCCCCCCTTTTTTTTATTGTTACTCAATTGTAGTCATCAGTTTTGAGGTCTGTCGACAGTCTCAGGGGCTGTTTTTCGCCCTTAAATTGCAAAAAAAAAATTGAAAAAGAACTTTAGGAAATAATCTCTCCACTTCGCGCATGGCTGATTGGAATACTCTTTTAGTGGATGGCTTAATTCAAACAATCAGCTAGCTCAGTCGGTAGAGCGTTAGAGTGAATATGTACAGGAAGATAGCCCCGCTCTCAACCATCCTTGTCACAATGACCCCATACAGTGGCGTAACTGCTAAATTTCCTAAGTACGGCAATTGCTTTACTTTACTTACGTACCGTTGATTTTCACTCATGGCTAAGCTTTAATGGTTGAATTATTTTTTGGAGTTTACACGAAGAATCGAAATATTTTTTCAGATTACATCTCTTGTGTAACGCTTCAGTATCGAAAATTTCCAGTTCAATACAGCGGATGTATGAACTAAAATATTCATTTTTTATTAACGAGAAAAAGAGCCAGGATGTCGCTAAAATCAATCCTTACGGATAAAAAAGACCTAAGATTAATGTTCTCTAAGATATCATTGTTCAATCTTGCTCTCACTGAGTCATAGGAAAAATTTGCTAGAGGAAGTAAAATGTGTTATGTCACACCTGGTTCTAAGTCTTCTCAGAGTAATAGATGCCACATATTATCACCTACGAGTCTTTTGACCTGCTACATTACAAAATGGTACATTTTACTCACAACATAATATGGACGAAAAAAGCAAGATCAAGAGAATTTCGCATTTTCAGCGATGATGAACATTAATTATCTGTTTAAAACCAGTAAGAGGACATTGTCAAGAGACAGGGCATCAACTATTTCTTCCCATTGACGTAACAGGACAAGTTGCGATTTATAGAACATGTCAAAACTTGAGCCCGATAAACTTCATATAATTACCAGCCAGCAGTACCTTAAGCCTTTTTTTTTTTTTTTCATATATTTACTCTTTTCGTTTAGAGGGAGTCATCAGGTTAGCCGCTCTAAGAGATCATTACCTGAAAAAATTTACCACACATGATTGTCGTTTACTTCTCAAATAGCTCTGCTTGTTTTACGGAGTGTCACTGCCACGCGCCCTAGCTCTTGTCGTTAATCTGTCTGGCTGTGGGAACATGACTTTGTGTTATTAAGAGTTTCCCTACATCATGCTGCGGTTGCTGTCCTATGTAATAATTAGAATCATGGGCTTAAAACATACATTCGAATAACATTATTGTGCTCTTTTTAATACTTTCACAATCCAGCTGTCACTATCCCATTCACCTTTTTCAGTCCCACCTTTCTCTCTCTCTCTCTCTCTCTCTCTCTCTCTCTCTCTCTCTCTCTCTCTCTCTCTCTCTCTCTCTCTCTCTCTCTCTCTCTCTCTCTCTCTCTCTCTCTCTCTCTCTCTCTCTCTCTCTCTCTCTCTCTCTCTCTCTCTCTCTCTCTCTCTCTCTCTCTCTCTCTCTCTCTCTCTCTCTTCATATTTATTCCCATCTCTCACTCTCTCTCGTTCTCTGGAAATCGTTTAACTCTCTATTTCTCTCCCTTTATTTCTCCTCGCTCTATATTTCTTTATGTTTGCCATTTTTCTGTTCTCTCACTGTCTCTTCCCTGATCCTATTGTTTAAATATTTCCCCTCTCTTTCTACCATTCTCTTTCATGTGTGTCAAAAACTCTCTTTCAGTCTATCTTCCTATCTGTTTCTCTATCTACCTATCTATTTGTCTTTCTATCTATCTATCTCCCTTTATATCTTTGTTCCTTTTTTTCTTTTTCGTTTTACATCTTTTCAAGACTTATAACCATGCCGTTTATCCTCAAATAGCGAAACATATTTCACCAGCTAGTCCAAAAACACAAAAAGAAAATTTATCCCTGCTTTAAGGATTTCCTTTGTTCGGAAGGAGAGCATGCCAAGTTGTCTTCATTTCAAATGTACCTCATAAACAAGTTCTTAATTACCTTGTTTAAACATCGCACACTATATGCTTGCGAAGAAAATACGAAAGAATAATAGAAGAGAATGTAAATAAGGAAAAGGCCATAAAAGTTATGTTGTTCAGTCTTCTTAAATATGCAATACCATGAGTTTAAAAAAATAAGCTTACAAAGGTAAACCATGTTTTTAGGGCTCTATTTTTCATCTTGATTCAGCATGTCAAGTTGAAGGATCGTTTTCACTTTAGTAAACCCATGACGGAAATATAAACCATGTGCTCTCGGCGTCTACATCATTATTTGACTAGGTATGGTCAGTAACGGTTGATGGAGAAGACCTGGAGTAATAAAATAATCTTTTTAGGTGGTTGGGTTTTTTGGGGTGGGGGTGAAGAAAAGGAAAATTCAACAGTCTGTCTGGAGATGAAAGGTGGCTATGCCTGGAGAAGTGGTTAAACTTTGGGGGGGGGGGGGGGGGGAGGGGGGTTTAAATATAATTTTAAATAGTGTAAAAAATAAATCAATAGATATAAAGAGAGAAATTTGTTTGATTGTTTGATATAGCCAGTCTACAAAAAGATGATTTGAAATCTTTTCCATGATTTAGGGGTCGAAACCCTCAAGAATGTCCCACACAATATTAGGCCGGGCGATAATTGAACTCCACACTCCACAGTCACTGGCGCTACTAACAGAGAGGAAAAAGTTGTGGTGGTAGTGGTGGTGGAGGGAAGGGGGACAAAGGCGAAGCAAGTATTTGAAAAAGAGGAGACAAAAATATGAATATGAGAATTGGTAAGGCAAAAGTAGTAAAAAGTAAGTAAGTGAGAGAAAGAGAGAAATTGAAACAGAAAAGCGACCAAGAAAAAAATGTGCTTAAAACTTTGCAATGATTACATAGGATTTGTACTAGCATATATTATCTACTTGCTGCAAAGAGCTGTTATTTTTGATACATAAAGTTAATTTCACTACACGTAATTTACTTTTAAAACAAAGTAAAGATTCACAAAGGAAGCTTCAAGGAGAAGTTATCATTGATTTATTGAGCACGGTTTACAGACCACTGGAGGAAATGGAGAAAACGGCAGCCATTATCAGTGCATACTGCACTATGGACGGAAGGAAGACCGCGTCAAAGAACCAGAAGAAGCAATAGGAAGTGTTTGATTTAATTTTGTCTGTATACTATATTAAGGTTGATGTAAGTTTCCTTTCTCCATTATAATTTTTCTTTTACAAAAAAGGCCGACGATAAAAAGATTAAACTTTATCTTTGATTAGTCTTAGCTATAATGGATTGAGGCATGAGGTGGGCGATATCATATCTTTTGATTTCTCATTCTTCTTCGAATAATTTCAAAAATAAGTTGTTTAATTTCTTCTTGTTCATTTTGATCTCTCTCTCTCTCTCTCTCTCTCTCTCTCTCTCTCTCTCTCTCTCTCTCTCTCTCTCTCTCTCTCTTTCTCTCTCTCCCTCTTTCTCTCTCTCTCTCTTTCTCTCTCTCTTTCTCTCTCTATCTATCTAACTATTTTTCTATCTACCTATCTATTAATCAGTCAATCTATCTCTCGCACTTTTTTTTCTTCGAAGAAATTATTATTTCTATAATATATGATATATTTCGCTTAGAAAAAACAATTTTAATGCTCAAGACTGTCGGAATCTGGGGCTTGGAGATGAAATATCCATAAATATACTTTAGGTACTTTTCTGTACAAATCATTTTTAACTTTCTCCTAACAAAACATTTAAAGAAAAGAATGATGTTTGGAAAATGCATAATAATATACTTTTTGGCAATCATTAAAATGTCACTCTCGTTCAGCAAGATTCCTCACGCGGATATGCAGCTAAAGATGAAACCTCTTTATCAATCATGGAACTGAATTGAAAGCCCTTCTCTCTTTCTCTCTCTCCCTCTTTCTCTATGTCCCTCTCTTTCTTTCTCTCTTTTTCTCTCTCTGTCTCTATCTGTCTCTTTCTCCATCCATTTCTTTCTCTGTCTCTCGCACTCCTTGCAGTCTAACAGGGACTCGTGATTATCCTTTTAAATCAAACAAAAACAAAAACGATTCTGCTTTATCTTGGCCGATGCGGCATTTGGAAAATGAAATTAAAATCAAATAAATTAAATGTTTTGAGACAATTATGTAATTCCATTTTCCGCCCCAGTTCGAGACTGGCGTGACCAGCTGGGGAGCTGATGAGCTCCTGCTTAAGTCTTGGCAAGATCATGAGCCTGATCTTCCACATTCCTCACCAATTAGTTGAGGCTCGAAGTGTAAGGTTTCCAGGTTAAATACCGGCAAGTTTCCAAACCACGTAATCTTGTTTGTGCTTCCCAGAGGTTTCCATTGTTTGTTTTTAAATAATGTTTTCTAAACGTAAGGGAGCTTGGAATCTATGTGTAGTAAAGGGTTATACTTTGTTTTTAAATCATTAGAAAAAGTTAAAATTGTGTATTCGTTGGACTAGTTATCAACCATGGTATTTTGTAAGATAGAATGTTGTGGAAACAACTTTTTAAAATATCGTTGGTAGTATAGAATTGTGAAAAGAAAATGAAGTTCACAAAGAAAGCGCTTGGCTCATTTGAAGAGAAGTTAAGAAATATTAGGGCACGTCTGTCTGTCTCTTCTCTCTCTCTCTCTCTCTCTCTCTCTCTCTCTCTCTCTCTCTCTCTCTCTCTCTCTCTCTCTCTCTCTCTCTCTCTCTCTCTCTCTCTCTCTCTCTCTCTCTCTCTCTCTCTCTTTCTCTCTCTCTCTCGCTCTCTATCTATCTATCTATGCACCTTTGTATCTATGTATCTATCTATCTATCTATCTATTTATCTATCTCTCCCTCACTCTATCTATCTATCTCTCTCTGTGTGTCTCTCTCTATATCTCTCTCTCTATTTTTTCCCCTCCCACTATCTCTATTACTATCTAGTTAACTTGTTCAACTCTCTTTTTCTACATCTCTTTCACCATTTTCTCTCACCTTTTTTTCATCCTTTAATTTGTTCTCCGCTCATAACCTCTCTTCTGTATATCTCACTCATCTCATGCCTCTCCCGTCTTTATATTTATTTATCATCGCCTTTTTTCATCCCTCTCTCTTTTTCTCTCCAAGTAAGCTTAGGTTTCTCTCTTTTCTCCCTTCTCTCCGCTGCATGTGTGTATAACCCTTCCTCTTTCTTTCTCTTTGTGTCTGTCGCTCTGACAACTTGTATATTCATTCCTAATGATACTGATAAACAGCTATGTGGATGCAAATAAGTGGAGGTAGCCCCTACTTGAACTTTCGCGTGATATTTTGTTTTGTTTCACTTCATTTTTTATCAGCCCTATCTCGTAATAATATCATCCCTGCTGTGCTCGATCATTTATCTCCTCTTTTCTTCAAGATGCGCACAGAAAGCAAAGGTGGAAGTATACGCTGATAAAGAATAAAAGGCAGTTCAGTGTGCTTTTTGTTTTCGAAGGTTCTTAATTGATTAACGTTGTCTTTCTAAAAGCTGTTTTCAGAGCTGGCTAATTTATCGACATTGTTTTATTAGAAGCCTTCACCTTTCATCGGACTCCAAATTGATGAACAATAAAGGGGTGAAGAAAACAACAATAACATCAACAAAATATCTAAAAGTTTGATTTGAAAACAACCTAGGAGCTGAATTGATAATTATATCTTATGGCCTTTTATTGGGCGGATTCGTACAAAATATCTTCGACACGATCACGTAGAAACTAGGTGACCTTTACTGGTGATTCTACCCAGAATGTTTATGTAGAGGTGACTTTTGCCAGGATTTTGAAAGTTGTTATTTAGACGGTTTGTTGTGTGTGAGAACTTATTTTGAAGGTCTAACTCGGTTAAAGATTGATGGATAGTTAGATAAGATAGATAAGTAGGAAGTTAGATAGATGGATAGACAAAGAGATATAAAGAGAGAATAATGGATATAGAAAGATTGGTAAATAGACTGACTGACAGATACATAGAAAGATAAAAGATATATGTATATATATACACACATATATATATATATATATATATATATATATATATAGAGAGAGAGAGAGAGAGAGAGAGAGAGAGAGAGATACAGACAGACAGACAGACAGACAGACAGACTGATACAAGATTGATAGTTTGATTGATTGATTGATAGATAGATAGATAGATAGAAAGAACCCTATATTGATAAATATAACATATCGATGGACAGATTCATTTAAACATAGTTTGTGATAATAACCCAAGACATGCCCTTTCAAGTTTGCTCCAGATGTTTATCACAATATCACACTCCCAGAAAAATGTATGTAAAAAATATTTAAAACTTAATGCACTCTCAAATAATAGCTTTTCGATACGCCTCAGATTAGCTTTGGAGATGGAGAGTCTACTGTTCGCTCCAGAGGGATAAAAAGCGCTTTAGCCAGCACTAGTTTAGTTTTTGAACTAGTAAAATAAACTGACTGCAACATAATGCTATTTTCAATATAAAATATGGATTAAATTCTCAAGTCAGCTGAAGAAATGAAGAAAGCAGGGAGATATATATATATATGGGTATCAGAACCAAATTGTGACCCCAACTCCAGCAACATGATTGTGTGGAATAATAAGGCTAAGAGACTGTCATAAATCGATATTTTGGAGCTCCTCGATCGATTCTCTTGTTATCTTTTTTTTTTTTTTTGTTTTTTTTTGTTTACTTAACTATCATCCAATTTAAAAATATACCATATGGGGCATTAATGAGAAGGGGAGGGGGAGGGTTTGACCGAAGGACTCTTTAAGATGGTACCGAGACTAGACGCTTCGGTGACTTTCAGTCCCTAGGTTCTTGTAGATTATAAACCACTCATGTGATAGAAGATTCATGCTCGAAAGAGGATTCAGACCAAAATAATGAGACTGTGTGCAATGCGTAAAACAAATAACAGAGCGCTGCAACTAGGACATAAAGAGAAAACTGGAAACAAGCTAAGTTAAATCCACAAATTACTCCGAGATCACTATAAGCTAAAGACTGACAGAAAGGTTCAACACGTGTATGTTAACTGTCAATCAATTTCTTATCCGTACGTGCAAATACGGAATTGGATCATGGAAGCTTTAAATTTCTGCATTATCTTCAAGTAAACAAAGTGTAGCCTAAAGAAGGTAGTAAATTACAAGCTTGTTATTTTCGATCTAACTATCTGGCAATGTAAAATAGTGTAAGAGGCAACCTCAAGAACTGTAGTTTACGAACCTCTGTCGGCGCTATTACTCTCCATCACCTATAAAAATCAACAATAGGGTTCATTCCCACAAGTCTCTTCGATCTAGCCATTAACAGAATATGATCCCCAGGAATAGTTTAAGGTTTGATGCATCTGCGACGTGCGAATACTAAGTTTCTATTACCACTGAATACGAGATTTGCCCAACTACAATAGAAGGAATAAACACTTATATTACTACAGATTCAGTATAAAAACAGTTTATTTCGCTTGTTTCGTATAATTGTCAATGTTTAACTAAATTTTTTTTACACTATTTTGGAAGAAACTTTATGACTCTGTATTGAAGACAAACCAGCCAGCTTCAGTACAGACGAAAGAAGAACTTGTACAAACCTTAAATACCATAAAAATATGAGTATCCTGTCTGAGTCAGCTTGATGTCAAAGTGTTTTGAAAACCTATAGCATATGAGAAATGAATTAACTAGACTTCTGGTTTGTGCGGAAATTATTATAGATATAGAATAGTTATTGTGTTCACAATTACCGATCGATACATGGCGATTTCCGGCTATTTATACACATCATGTATGATGTAAGGCTTTTGACAAACGAATTTTTTTCAGTTTAAATTCGTGCCAAAATGTCCCTTTAGTCCTTTTCGTTCTAACTGAACTTGCCTATCCCTGCAGACTACAATGACTCCACCTTTCTACATTTGGCTACCACGCATTGCTTTTCCCTTGGATTCGCGAATTTCACTGCCACCGCAATGTTGACCATAGGGCCTTGAGGCGAACTGCAAACATGCCTTAAACAAATTATCCCCAAGTCCCCTAGGTTACAAGGTAATTTTACACATGTAACGTCTTCATTAATGAAAGTAAAGATAGATCCTGTTGAGACCTGGGAAAGTACTAAGCAAATTTAACAATCCGTCATTAATCCTTGTCGTTTAACTTCGTGTTCTGGAAAGTTGCAAGATCAAATGAAACAACAGGTCAAGATGCTCTCCTCCAGCGTTTCTAACAGCAACTAGTGTTTGAGAGGCTTACACCTTGACAAACAAAGCAAGCAGGTGCGGTTTAAGAATATACCATATAAATACATAGAGAGCCTAGAACCATGTTTTTCCTGACTCTAGTGCATTGCGTTTGAACTTTTTTCGCCACTCCTTTTTTACTGTTTTTCAGTTGTAGCATTTTGGGTTTTTTGGTGCCCTAACTGGAGTAATGTTGTGAGAGTAAGTTTTATGAGTGAGCACGAAGAGGTAACGTCACATCATGAGAATGATGAAATTTGTGATTATGGTACAGTTGGTTTGGTTTATCACGCAGAATTTCGATCACCATTTGCATTCTGAAGATAGTGGTAAAATGATCACGTGGAGATGATAACGGCGATTAAGTTCATGATAAGGATGATTATGATGATGACGATGATCATCATCCTTATTTTTTTATTCCATTCAACTAGAAATTCAAAATGGTAAATGGAGTTGTGAAGGTTTCAAAGATTTTCAAAACTGCATATATATGATGCAATTATGGGTTCTTAAAATTTGCCTTAGAGAAAAACTATATTTTTTTCTTATTTTCTCCACTCAGCATCGATGACGTGGATTTTGTGGGCATGACTACTTTGGTTAATAAAATCTCTAATATCCTAACTTGCTGTAAATGAAATTTTAGAATCAAAGTGATTACAGCTTGTTTTTGAGAAAACCTTTTCTTTTAAGAAGAAGAAAAAACAATTATGCAGCTTCCATAATACACTGTAATCTCTTATTTGAATTTCCATTACTTTGAAATAACATGTACTGGACGCTGACTTCTCCGAGATTAGTGAGATCAGCATATAATTATTCAAATCATCATTCCATAATATTGTCTCTTCTGATTTGGGACCGGAACAATTTTAACACACACAAAAAGAAACACACCAACTAACTCTTGCATGTTTCTTCATGATTTCTAAATATACTTCATCACTAATGCGCACTCATGTTGATTCCTCCCTTATAACGTGCCTGGAGCACGAAAGCACGTGATTATCTTGACAAATATCTGAGGTTTTCTACAGTCCAGCGGAATTACTGAACCTTACCTGTCCACCTTGGCCGCCTTTATCCTTTAATCCCACTCTGTAATCCAGCCGACCCAAATCTGACGTTATGATAATTGCTAGGGTAACATTATTTATTAATCAACTTAAAGTCGCCGCTTCATAAATAGACGAGACCTGTTTGCAAAGAAGAGTAAGATGATAAAGAGAGAGCATGGAAAGATGTTGTTGGATTTCCATATTGGCTGAAAGAAAGCTAATAAGTCTCATTTCTTTTTTTCATCGGATTTTGTTTCTTTTTTTTTTTTACAGTTGGCTAAACCTCTACTATACTATCGAAGTTCAAATTATGGATTTATTTAATTTATGTTTGGAGCGCTTTTAAACAGTTGTCTTTTTCAACGAACTTCATGATAGGACGATAGCTGCTTTATGGTTTCAAGGGGGAAAAATGAAAATATTTCAAAATTATATTTTATAAATTCACATATCAGAACATGCTCTTCTCCATCTTATGAAGTAATTGCGATTTTCGTTTATTTGCATTTTTCCTTTACATTCCTTTTTTAACACATAAACGTAACATTTCTACAATAAAAGCATAGTGCAGATCACGCAAGCGTGTGGATATAATGAGAGCAGTAGAATATAAAGAGAACGAGAGAAACAGAGAAAGCCTCAGGAAGAAAAAGATAGGTGGAAAAAGTAAAAAAGGACAGATCTGGAAGAAAACAAAATAATAAAATGAGGAGGCGGGACTTGGTTTAGAAAATATATTTTAAACTTTCTTCCAGAGGTTGCTAATTTTTCCTCTTACTTTCCTGTTGTGACGAGATCTAGATCTAGTCATAAACCGACATCATTCTGTGCTTTAAGTATAATGAAGAGCCCAAACATTCATCCTAAGGTATATTATTATTCTAAATTAACTACATATCAAATACATAGATCAAAACATCATTTATTCTTTTTTTCTGATCTGAAGGCTCTGAACTAATGTAAGAACGGGTAAAACACATTGCAAGTTTACAAAAGATGTAACGTCATTGTGGATGTTTTGTTATGCGAAAAGACCGTTTGGGCATATTTTTCAGCAGAACTGTTTTACATCCTTTGATAAAGAGAGAGGCAGATTGACAGAAGGAGTGAGATAGGCACTGAAAGAGAGAGAGAGAGAGAGAGAGAGAGAGAGAGAGAGAGAGAGAGAGAGAGAGAGAGAGAGAGAGTCACTTTACAACAGAATAATGAGTCGGAATGACTGTCAGAGGTACAGAAAAGCACTCAATGTTTACATCCATCGCGGTAAGTTCCTTGACCTGTAACTCACTCTCCGAGCCCTAAGGGTCCATCCCCGCAACACTCAAAGGCCACAAAACAAAGAAACACCCACCTATTTATGCACATGCACGCTTCCAACAACGTCATGCGTCTCTGCACGTGACCGCATGCTGGAGGCTATTTCTTTCTACTGTTTGGTCTTTCTTGACAAAGTTCTTAATAAATTTGGAATAATATATCGGCTCTATGCAATGTTTGGATGATTTCGCCTGTTTTTAGGGCATGTTGGTGCAGTTGACCTTTGAACACTTACTTCAATGAAGGCAAAGCGTAAGTTTTCTGCTTCGTAGCGCATCTCGTAGGGTGGAATTTCGTGTAGATATAATTGGAAACAATTAGAAAACATATTGCCTGAGTTGAGCGCCTGAAAGTAGGTTATTGACATAGATTGGCAAAATCTGGTCGAACTTAAAGAAGTAAAAGATGTCAGCATTGAAGTGGAGTGAAGCACATGTCTCGGTCATGCTTAATTTTGAAACGTGAGATTGTAAAGTGTCTTTGAGTTCCCTGTTTAGAATGACTTCAAACATTTTTCAAAAAATAGAAATCAACTCTTGAAAAACTGGCTTAAGTTGAGTGGAAGAGAGTGCATCATGTTAGGCAAGCAAGAATTGGAAGGAGGGAAGAGAAATTGTTTGGTTAGCGTGCATGATATGATTGTATAAACAGTGTCTAGAAATGTGTTTAGATGGGAAAAGTAAATATTTTGGGGTTATCTCGTTTAAACTCTGCATGCGTAATTTTACGGGTTCGAAAAATACAAAAAAAAAAATATTTGATAACTAACTAGACCAAATAAACATTTCATTTCATTGGAGATTGGGAAGAAATTTATAGCGTCAGTTGTTCCAGAATCACTCTTATATAAAACCTACATACCTTGACTTATCTTGATCGGCATCTTGACATCAGCATGTAGATGATTTATATTAAATTCAAACTTGATTACAGACCCATTTATGTTTTATACGAACGCAAGCCGCCTTTCTGTCAAACAAATACTAACCTAGATAGATTACGCCTGTACCGATAGGGTTTTCTAAAAGGTTAAATGTACATCGAATAAGAGAGAGGAAAATCAAAACTGGAAAAAATATTTTATAGAATGACCTGGAACATGAAACATCTAAAAGCAATCTGGCAAGGAAAAAAAAAAAAAAAGTATATATATATATATATATATATATATATATATTAACATATTTTGAAGTTTCAAGACCGATAAGCTGGCCGCATCAAATTGCTTTAGAATATAACCACATTTTGCAATTATTGTCTGAGTACTTTCTTTTTAATTTTGGATTATTTAACTTTTTTATTTAACCTTCATCAATTCTTTCAGAATCCATTTTTTACCTGAATCTTTCTAAGTTGAGTTTTGTGTGGCAAAATAATAGCTTATGGTTCGCACAGAAATTATACAGATGTAGAATCATTTTGAATGATAAAGTTTATCATTATGCTCATTTTTAGAAATGTTTTTCCTGAAATACTGACACCAAGTCTTTTATAAAATGTGTATTTGGTCCAGTTAATAAAACTAGTTATAATAATTGAAATAATAATAATAATAATAATAATAATAATAATAATAATAATAATAATAATAATAATAATAATAATAATAATAATAATAATAATAATAATAATAATAATAATAATAATAATAATAATAATAATAATAATAATAATGAAAACAAAATCAACATCTACAACAGCAACAACAACAACCCCAACTAGTTTTCTTCGACCTAAAACTTCATTCATCTGTTTCACAGTCTTTCAAATTGCTTGCAGATTTCGTTCTACTCTTGTGCAAATGGCAAACGCTTCATCAAATACAAAATGGGCCGCATATTTGTGGCGAAGACAAAATACCAATCTGCTGCAGAATGGAAACAAAGGCTCTGTCCTATGGCTGCTTGCCAGCGTCAAAATATTTCTTTTCATATCCTCTTTCTTTTGTTTATTTTGTTGGGTTGTCTTTTTTGTGCGTGAAGACTTTCAGATTCGTATTGTAGGATACAATGATATTATTGACATTCACGTGCTCTGGGATGCACTTCACGAGCCTACCGTGATGTTATTTGACATCCACGTGATGTATACCTCTAGTTGCAAGTACAGGAGATAAAAAAAAAAGGCTCGGCAAAAAAGAACAAAGTCTCAAATGTTATATTCTCTGGAATCTCTGCTATTCCAGCACTCCTTATCCACACACATACTTGTATACCAAATCAAAAGGACAAAACCAAAAACGGAGTCTGGTTTGAAGCATTAGATGAATTGGTTTTTATATCAAGGTAAATAAACATTCCAATGTTTTAGACCTTTAGGAGATTCGTAGGCAAAGTCGTCTTCTTGGGTACAATAGTTACTGAGTTCGGTACATCTCTCACCAAAATTTGTGGCAGCGGTAGCAGCGGATGCAACGAAAGAGCAGTTCTAAACTAAAGATTAAGCCGATTACAGTCGCTGTCTTCTTCTTCTTCTTCTTCTTCTTCTTCTTCTTCTTCTTCTTCTTCTTCTTCTTCTTCTTCTTCTTCTTCTTCTTCTTCTTCTTCTTCTTCTTCTTCTTCTTCTTCTTCTTCTTCTTCTTCTTCTTCTTCTTCTTCTTCTTCTTCTTCTTCTTCTTCTTCTTCTTCTTCTTCTTCTTCTTCTTCTTCTTCTTCTTCTTCTTCTTCTTCTTCTTCTTCTTCTTCTTCTTCTTCTTCTTCTTCTTCTTCTTCTTCTTCTTCTTCTTCTTCTTCTTCTTCTTCTTCTTCTTCTTCTTCTTCTTCTTCTTCTTCTTCTTCTTCTTCTTCTTCTTCTTCTTCTTCTTCTTTAGCTTCTGTGTCTGTGTGTTGATTTTCTTTTCTCATATCTTTCTATCTTAGATCCATTTTCTTTTTCTTTTGTCTTTTTTTAGCTATTTTAAATTATTATCTTCTGCAAAGAATAAATATAGCTATTTGTGTCTAGTTGGTTCGAATATAAAGACCATATCTTTATAAAACAGCTTTGCCCTCTTGCATTGTTTAACTATTTTGCTACATCAGAAATCAGTAATATGATAGGCGCTGATTCACTGCTACTATTAAAATGTATATTTTTGATTTTAACTACTCGTATTTTATTTGTTTTTCACCTGTTACAAGATTTTTTGAGGTGCTTCCTTGAAAAAATTTTTCAGGCACAAACGTAAATTAACTTTAGATTCTATGCTCATTTAAGTTATCGTATTATGTACCTTTTGAACTTTCATATGCTTCAATCCCTCTCGCGGGATGGACAAGCAAAACTTGTGTTTCTGTCAATATACAGTGGCGTGTTACTTCAGGTGCCTGACCTAAGTGAACCTGTAGAATGTATCTTAGATCGTTAATTCCTTATCGCTTTTTACCGCCTCCGCACAATGCCAACTATGCACATCTGCAAGAGGGCATTAAAGGTCATCATTCTAAGGAACATTGGTGGCGCCGATGATCAGAGCTGCCGGTAGATTTCAAGTAAGCGACACTCAACATCGATACAGAGAGGATCATCTTCCTTCACACTTTGCTCGTGCAGCCCGCATGGAGCCTGAAACTCTTCCATCTCTTAGTTTAAATAAAACAGGGTCTAAGGGCTCTTTTAAATCGTACTTTGGCATTTCTACCCCTGAAAACGTCTTGTCTTCTGATGATCATATCTAATAGGGCATAGAATGAAAAGACAGTGCAATTTAGGAAAACCTGTCCAATATTTCAGGCTAAATCTTTTTAAATTTTGAATGGACTCAAACTCACAGTACCTTAAAAATCGTATATAAAGATGTTATTATTACACCATCCTTTCAATACACACGCGCAGAGGCCATGGCGTTCTTTCGCCTATGATTTTTACGATCTAATGCAAAGTAGTGTCTTTCTTGTTTTTTTTTTCTTTTTTTTTTTTTTTTTTTTTGGGGGGGGGGGGGGGTCATACATTATTACAACGTTTAAGCAGAACCAAAAATATCCTCCATTCGAGGCTTGGAGTTAATCGGCTAACTATATCATTTACAGTGATCTTGCATTGACATAAAAATGATACATCAAGTCCTGCTACTCTAAGAACGGTGAAAATCAGACAAGACTGATGATTCTTAAGGTTTCTGCTACCTTACACCAATCAAACCTCTTTTATAAAATCTAGGCTCAGTGATACACTTTTATGATGATTTATCATTTATCAATAGTTGTAATATGTAAGGAATGCACGAAAGCTCATGGTGTGCTTTTTTTACGAGTTAAGAACTCTGCAAATAAAATTCTTATTTATTTTGTTCAGACTCCTCTTCATAAAGGCAATATGAATAATTATTTGAATTCCATCCATTGTTATTGCATGTCATCTGATAATAACACTTAAATTAAATTATAAAGAAATGAAAACAAGAAGATTATTTTACGTCCAAAATTCATCCCAATTCGTTGGGTTTGTTTCCAAAGACCATAAACGGCTTAGAACGTATTGTTTTCCTTACGTGAATGCTTTTTTTACGGAATTTTCACAAGATTATTATATATATAACGGCAAATATGAAAGCATATTTGCGTGCGTATGTTGCACTGAACCGTGCATTTTATTCATTAATCTAAAAAAAAAAGTCTCAAAGAAATTTGTTAAACCAATTAAAATGCCACACATTATTTCTATTACAAAAATAGACTTAATGTTTTTATTAATCACAAAATATACCCATCCCTCTTCCATTGCTTTCCAGGGCAAATATTACACACTAGATAATGAGGATATCTTCAAAGATCTCTTTAGACAGTGTATCCCACCTGTGATAGAACACGAGACGTTGGGTTTTTTTGTGTTGATTCTGCAGTTACTCCTATTCCTGTTGTTGCTGTTATTACTTTACCAACTTCTAAAACAGAAGAAAAAAATTGTCCCTCTTCCTTCTCTCCCCTCCCCCTCCTCTTCTGTCTTCCTTTTGATAATTCTCTTTCTCCCCCCTTTTCTGTCTTCCTTTTGATAATTCTCTTCCTCCCCCCTCTTCTGTCTTCCTTTTGATATTTCTCTTCCTTTATGGCCCTCCCTCTTTCCTTCCTGTTTGCTCATTCTCTTTCCTCTTCCTTGCCATCATCTTCTTCAAATTGGTCTAATTCACACATCATCATCATCATCATCATCATCATCATCATCATCATCATCATCATCATCATCATCAAATCATTATTATTATTATTGTTATTATTATTATTATTATTATTATTATTATTATTATTATTATTATTATTATTATTATTATTATTATTAATTATATTTATTTCAGAACGTTCAATCAGCAAGCGTCTAGAAATCAAGCATGATTAACAGACTTATCATGCAGTCCTTAGTTATTACCCATGTATCTTTCCTAAAGTGAATACATAGATGGCATTGTTGAAGGTATGTTTATATATTTGACATGGTCTCATCATTGAATTTTTTACTTTCTTTTTTTCTTTTCCTATTATTTTGCTTTAAATAAAATCTTTGCGCAATTCTCTCATTGTCAAATTAGCACGGCGCTATATATATATATATATATATATATATATATATATCAAAATTTTTTTTTTCCCATTTACAAAATTCAAACAAAAAAGTTACCCAACTCAGTGAGTAGGTTAAACGTTGAAAGATCAAATTTAACACCAACTCGCAACAAAAGTCTGTCCAGTCAGATCATAAGCTTGCAGCAAGATATTGTGTGGAAAAAAAAAGATTTTTTTAATTATAATAAGGATAAGTGGACGCAAAGATAGTTTTGATTGAACATACAGCTGTCTCAGCATAGAATTCAATATTCCTTTAAGATAAAAGAGGGTATTATATCTATCTGAAATTTTTAAGGACTAAAGAGCATAAGTTTTTACTTTGTTTCCCTTTTAATTATCTTAAAATTTCATATCCTATTTAATTTCTAAAATCAAACTATTAAATATTTTGATAATTTCACTGAATTCACTAACACCAAATCTTTTTTTTTACATCAAAACTTGTCTTTTTTAGATTAAAAAAAATACATAAAATTTTCAACTATTGCCATTTTCCGAAATCAAATTTAATAATCCTGCTGTTATTTTGTAACTTATTTCATTCCAATTAATCAAGGCGAGAGCCAGAAAAAAATTAAATCTAACTATGCAAGGGCAGAAGAAATATATTTTTATTTTTTTTTATTTTTTTTTTGCTTACCATTTTAATGCTTTACCCTTTAATAGTCGAGCAAAACGAGCAGTTTTTAGAAAAGATCAGAAACATTATAATAATTTATCTGTAAGGAAAGAAAAGAAAAGAACGATCTCTTTAAAGACACCTCATAATTTTAACATCAAAACTTTTTAAGATAAAATATCCTTGGAGATTTTGTTGAGGTAGCATATGTTAAAATAGATTAAACATGCTTCATAATGTTGCATTCTATGTGAGCAATAATTGATTATATAAAAACTGCTATACTTTGACTTTTTAATCTGTTATGCCAGAACTGGCGAACGTAAAATGTAAATTATTTAATGAAAAAAAAAACCGACATCCGGTATTTTAAACGCCCCCACACTTCATATGCTGATGAATTCTATAGAGAGGTTGAACTCTTTTTTAAAACCTTAAGTAATCAGCACAAACCTAAATCTGGTTTACGTTTATTCAAGTTTACAATATTCATAAAAAAAAATATTGTTTGCACTTGTGCTCGTAAACGTACGGACGCTGAAAGTTGCATAAGTTAGAGGAATAAAAGAAAAATATAAAGTAAGTGTACGTCTGGAAAAGATCAGGAACATGTGTTCAGTGAGTGCAATAACGTGTGAACGACGTCACTTTTCTACGTTTTAGATATAGTTCTTTATTTTGTAAGAGCAACTGACAAGTTCACGCAGAAGAGGGTCACGTTGAGTAAGCTCTAGATTTATCTAAACCACAATCCTGTTTACTGGTCCACCCAAAATAACATTTATACTCTTGGTGCTGACTTCCATGCTCTTTTTATGCCTGATTGAGGCTGTGATGGATACAGTCTGATGGTAAAATATTTTTAAATGGCATTTGAGCTGAGGGATGGCGAGTCCAAATACCTGCGGTTGTGTGGATAGCTGAGCTAAAAAAGGAAGCAGCTCATTGATGTCTAGACCTGGTTCTGTGGAGCCGCGTGGGTGTGAGAGACAGGTAAAACTTTGTCCCTCTTGCTATTTCTCACGTGCATTGGATGCGCCAGAAACCCTAAATCACGTGCATCTCTTTCACGAGTTCTATGCATAACTCAAAAAAATAATGGTGTCTGCTCAGCTCCCGATTTAGAATGTAGATCAAAATCACACGTCTGCAGAATTGTAGCATCCCTGTTTGAGTCAGGGTGATGGGTTGGAGGGTTGTTTTTTTTTTTTTTAAAGAGATGGTTAAATAAAGGTAAGAAATATCCATATATATCTATGACTTCTAAATACCCTCTTCCCTTTGCATATCATGTCTATATCCAACAAAAGGCAAAAAAATAAACACAAATGATAGGGATGTACAGAACTTGTTTTCACAGACAAAATCAGTTGAAAGGCAAAACAATACTATTGCTAGATTACCAGCTGTTTTGGTGTGATAGAGCAGATGCTGTTTCCCTTTTAAGCAAAACGCAATATTCCTCTTCATGTCCTCTGGGTCCTCAGAGACTCAACATTCAGCAATTTTGTTTACAAATACACGTTATATCACTTTTGGATTGGCTATTTGATATACAAAGCGACAGGGTGAAGAAAATATTTTACATTCTCAGGTGGCTGAAAGGGGTGTATGCAAGCTTTGATCTGCGGAAGTTTTATAAAGATCTTTATACTAATTATATGTTGTTGATGCAAAGACACGCCCTGCACTTGATAATAATTTTATTATTAGAAGCTGGATTAGAGAAACTTCGTTTTTGCTCACGGCGAAAATATGTACAGGGGTGGTTTGACTCAGATCCAAGGTTTGGACAAGGATGTGCTGTTACAGGTCTCTCTCCATTACTGTACAATTAAAATTTCTATCTGCTGATTCAATTTCCTGCTGCTTGTCTCTTCTACAGTTGGTTTTAAAAATAGGCACCTTATGATGAACGCAAATCAACGCTTTGGGAATGGGTTACGGTCACCGTTAACTCCACGAGGGTTACCAATACTATTCTTCGTTACGTTTCTGGCTGAAGTATTCGCATTGATGCCGATTATACAAAACCATCAACAATTCATTCAGTTCAAGTAAAATTTGTTTTTCATTTGAAATTACAAGACCTCCTGATTTTATGAGGGTTGAGACAGATGGTTGCTTATATTCTATCTCATCGGACGGTTGGACGTTCGATTCTGGCAATGGTTCAGGGTTGAAAAGTCCCTTAAAAAAACGAGTAGTGCTGCGCTTCCAGTAACTTAACACAATCGTAATCCGACAAAAACTACTACATAGAACTCGATGAATGTTGTCAAAATTGTTAAAACCTGATAATCCGTAAACTTTTAATTCGAAGAATTTGCTGTTGAATGCGAACAAAATATCGGTGAAGCGGTACAAATGATTAAACCTGTACAGTATTTTGAGCAAAATTAGAATAATATGGCCAGACTGACTCCAACAAGAAAACCGGCAGCTTCCTTCTAGAATTTCAGAGCTGAAAGCTTTTTTTAGTTGACCGAGTTATTGATTTTGTAATAAATAACATGATGCGGACGTTAATTAGCTTCATTCTTTTTTTTTTTATTTTGGAAATTCAGAGTACCATAAATTTATTAAATAAAACTGAAATAAAGCACTCAATCCAATTCATTTTCAAAAAAATAAAAAGGTCACCGATCTACTAGTTATAAGAACAAAGTGTAACTCTGAGATGAATATTTTAATCAGGTATGCATGTGGGAATTCCGATCTGGGATTTAAGGTAAGGATTTATGTCAACTTGATAAATCGATGTTTCTCAATGACAGGTTTTAATCCATTTCAGTCTATTTGTTTATATTCAAATGAATCCTACATTCGTGAAAGCAAAATGCAGTAGTTTTTTGGGGGTCTTTTAAGATCAACGCCGCAAAAAGCGACTAGCTAACTGTTTCACATCTTTAATGGAGTAATGGAGTTTGAGCATAATGTGCATCTCTCAAGACAAATAATCTATGATATACACTAAGATTCAAGAATACAATGTGTAGGAATAGACATAAACATAAATAATACTGAAAGTCAGTGGTACCTGCATTGTGCCGATGCGGCAAAAAAAGATTATAGGCAATGCTTGAAATACTTTTCCATTAAAGACTTCACAGAGTTGAATGACAAGGCTATAGCTTACATATTTTATTTGCGTTCACAAGGACATATATACTTTCTCTCTCTCTCTCTCTCTCTCTCTCTCTCTCTCTCTCTCTCTCTCTCTCTCTCTCTCTCTCTCTCTCTCTCTCTCTCTCTCTCTCTCTCTCTCTCTCTCTCTCTCTCTCTCTCTCTCTCTCTCTCTCTCTCTCTCTCTCTCTCTCTCTCTCTCTCTCCCTCTTTCTTTCTCTTTCAACCTATCTCCCTTCTTTTTTTTTCTTTTGTTTCCCTAACACTTCCACTCTTTGTACACACTTTCCCTTTCATCAACTCTGTGAATCTCTTTCATTCTCTCTTTCCCTCTCCCGCTCTATCTCTGTCTCTCCCCACACTCAAAAGCTAAGCGTTTAATTTTTTTTTTCGGCAGCTACCAGTCTGAAGCTGATCTTATTGTCTTTGGCACTAGGAAACGTTCTTCCCTGAAAATCCGCTCGTTATAAATTATGGTCTAATCTAGAGGATAATTTATTGGACAAGGTGCTCTCATCATTCGTAACGCTAAGAAACAATACTTGAAGAATGGAATAATTAAAGGCATAAATTGTCTGCCAAGCAAAATAATGAAGACGTGATGAGAGTTAAGAACGTGATTATTCAAATGAAATTGCAAATGGGAAAATAGTGTTACTTTCCACATTGGTTTGCAATCTAGGTCAAGCTTGGATGGGGATTGTCTGGTAATGTAATAAACCTGCTGTAACTTTCCTTTTTACACGTATTAAAGTATTTTTTACGTTTAGGTTAGTAGGTCTTTCTAATTACAATTCCTGGTTTTTCAGCTCATGAGCTTGCTAAGGTGTGGACAACCTGCCGCCTCTAGTTTTCATTAAACCTTCACCGGCCTAATTAAGCTTTCTTTACTTTGCCAAATGGTTGGGGAAAGCCACTTTGTTATAAATATGTGAAGTTTAGATTTTCAACAAATTTCTTTTCAGGTTCGTCTGGTTAATTTGAAAAACCCATCAGAAACTTCAGTGCAACATGTTTATGGGTGGATGTGTGTGTGTGTGTGTGTGTGTGCATTTGTGTTTTTGAGTATTGGAAAGGAAGGGGAGGGTCTTTTTTTAAGTTCATGAACAAAATTTAACATCGCATCAGGTAGATCTAAATTCTGAATGAACCTCCCACCCTCTGTCAAGTGCCATTTATATAGGTCTATAAATTCTTATATGAAGGTGCAGGAGACCTTGTTTAATGGATTCTATTTTATTTACAACTGACGCAATATGAGCCTAGGAAATATTTTTACATTATTACTAATGTTCAACTAATATACAATCCGATCGAAAACTATAACCCCTAGGATGTTTTATAAGCAGTTGTATTTGATATGATTCTACAACACATCTTAATTTTTTTTAAAAACATGGTTTCTTCACGAGTCAAGCAACGCTGTGTTTCAATTTCCTTGCTATGATAAAGACAAAAACGCGACGGTTTCCATTAACTAACATATATTGCTGAGTCCACATTGGTTCCGACTGACAACAAGCCCATCTCTCTCTCTCTCTCTCTCTCTCTCTCTCTCTCTCTCTCTCTCTCTCTCTCTCTCTCTCTCTCTCTCTCTCTCTCTCTCTCTAACTCTCTCTTTCTGTCTCTCTCTCTAACTCTCTCTGTCTCTTTCTGTCTCTCTCTGTCTCTCTCTCTCTCTCTCTCTGTCTCTCTCTCTCTGTCTGTCTGTCTGTCTGTCTCTCTCTCTGTCTGTCTGTCTGTCTCTCTCTCTCTCTCTCTCTCTCTCTCTCTCTCTCTCTCTCTCTCTCTCTCTCTCTCTCTCTCTCCCTCCCTCCTCCCTTCCCTCTCCTCTCTCTTTTTAGCCACTATACAAGTGAAATACAGATCATGGTGACACGGAAGTATGTAGTTCAAGAATAAGACTGTAAAATTATGTCAAAAAATTATGCAATGGTTTGTGTCCTTCATATTGTTTTATAAACATCATAATTGAGTCAAAATTCTACGGTTACTCCTAGATCTTGGTAGGCTTTTTGCACACCTTGAATAATCAATGACACAAGTAAATTAAATTTTTCCTACTTAGACTTCTTATATTTTGTGTTTAATTCAACTAATTTAGTCGATAAATTAAACAGTTTCGCTTTTGAATCTAAAGCTCATTTCTTTCCCTTCCTCTATATCTTTCATAATTATCTTAATTGATACGGTTGCCCCAAAAGTTGACACCTCCAAGCTTAGTAACCAATGACTTGGCATTGTTCGAGGTAATGTCTAAAAAGTTGGACCGCACAAAGCTCGGAGTATATCATGTTACCAACAATGTCCTGCAAGATACGCCCCTGAATTGTCCAATGTGAGTTATGGTCTTGGGAAGTTTTGCTCCTCAACAGCTGATCTCTCCATTAAGTTCTTTCATAGCTATTTGGGCAAACACCTGTCCTGGCATATGCCTTGGCTCTTCAGAGTGAAATGTTTTACCTTCTTCACAGAGGCTTGTCTGAAGGGTTAAAAAGCTAGCTTTCGATTAAAGCTTAGTATGATAAATTATATCAACTTACCATTTCAATCAAGTCTCGACCTAGATGAATTGCGCAGCAGCATACAGAGTAAGGTTACTTAGACTTCTTTGATATGAATCTTTTATTCTTTTGATTACTTGGTGAGTCTAAGACGCTACCTCTGTCTCTTGAGGGAAATCAACAAAATCTTTCTATTTAGGATAGTTAAGTTTTTTTAGTTAAAGTGCATACGTTTAAGAGTTATCTAAATGTTTATCCAACAGTGTTTAATCATCTTGCTGACGCATATTTGTCAACAGCTAATTGATTCTCACCCATCTTTCCAGCAATTTAAACACGAGAGCATCGCTGGAGTCAGGAAGCTGGCAAACGTCCAGATGGCACCTGCCTGTTGCATGAACGAAAATTGCGAATCTAGTTACGGAATTTCGAAAAACAGTTGCCAATACCACTAAGCTTTGTTGATTTGCTCATGTTTTAGTTTACTTAGCTCAAATTTACAGTGAGGAACAAAAAAGAAAAATAAATTAATAATAAAACACAGGAAAACTCAATTAAAGAAATGGAATTCAAAAAAGGCGGTAGGATTAACCCAAGTTATAAAAAAAAAATCTTTATTGTAATTGAAACCTCTTGTGGCGGAATAATTTTTCATTTTTCACGTTAACCAGCAAAGATCTTTGTCACGCGTGAAAGACATTTAAAGCATCGATCATCAATCTAATGGATTTTCTAAATTCCTCCCATCATTAGGTATAAGAAGTTTTCTCTTTCTAATGTTCAACATCTGTTCTTGCGAAGCCATGTGAAAGCATACTCTCCGTTCCAGACTCCAGAGAGCTTGTGGGTGAGATTTCGTGTATTCTTTTATGCTGTTCTTCTACCAGAGGACTGTCAATTGAATCATTGTTGCAGAGATGAAAAAGGTTGCCATTAGACTTATGAACTATGTTTGCTGAACTATGTTACAGATATTTATAGTTGGCTTAATTATATAAAGTATAATATGATAATGATACAGTTGCTTTCAAAACCTTGAATGATTTAATGAATTTACCCATATAAATGAGAACAAGCATGGGAAAGGAAATTCAGAGAGACAGTTAGAGAGAGAGAGATATGCGGGAGTGGTAGAATAAATGCAATTTAATAGTCACTTAAATTTCTCGAAATTACGAACATATTTTCCACTTTTTATTTTGAAGGGATGTATCCGTCATTTATCCGTCTCTCTCCACAAACAATTGCTTGCCGAGGATCATTTTCTTACATCCCTGCAATTTAATAGTCACTTAAATTTCTCGAACTTACGAACATATTTTCCACTTTTTATTTTGAAGGGATGTAAGAAAATGATCCTCGACAAGCAAAATGATGTTGTAAAATTGCACAGCTCATGCACCGAAAAACAGTTCGTCTCCTGGGCAAAGAAAACATAACCAAACCTTTTTCGCAATTTTCGTAATATCAAAGGTAAACTTTCTTACACACCCATGGTAGATGTGTTTTACAATTGTTTGTGGAGAGAGACGGATAAATGATTTAAATAAGAAGTGCCAGTTTTCTACCTATGCTTTTAAACTTAGTAATCTAAACCATAGACATGTTGCCAGATATTTTTTATTGTTGGCAATGATAGTGTTTTTTTTTTGTTTGTTTTTTTTTGTTTGTTTCTTTTTTAAACCTAAAAGTGTTATTCAGTGTAAGTAAAGCAATAATTTGATTTTGCTTTATGTAATCACAGTGAAGCCTGTAAAATAAATTTTGGCTTTCTGAATTGGCACATTTAACAAAAACATTTCGTGTGGATGCTATGTTGATCTAGGCGGACCACCATTTCATTTGTTTAACAAAGGATACGAAAAAATATACATAAGTAAGTGTAAACAAAAATATGGCTCTCGTAAAGAGAGAAGAAAACATTTGAATTCTAGACAGAGTCAAGAAGAAAACTTAGCTAGGTCTGTGCCATACTAGTAGAGCATAATGTAAGCAGCCGAGAGCCAACAATATGCCAGGTAAGACGTGCTAAGGTAGTGCCAATTCCAGCTGTCTGGAAAAAATTGGTTAAATGGTTCTAATAAACAATTTACGAGTTATTGAGAATACGGCATAAACCAAAGTTACATGTTTTCAATGCATTCCAGAACGAAATGTCAAAAAATGGGTCAAAAGCATAAGCGGTGCACAATTTACTGTTGAAAAAGTTTGTTTAATTCTAAGATGCTCTGTAATTCAGGCATATCATTAAGATGATTCTATTGTTTTTCTACAAACCTAAAAAAAAAAACAAGTGCAAATGCACTAAAATTGTGCTTATGAGACATTGGCGTTTTTTATTGTAAATGACTATATAGTTATAAAAGGTTGGGTATCCACCTGAAAAAGTAATAATTGTATGTTTTAATACTAGAGATTTGTGCCAAAGTGGCCAAAAACATAAAGAACGATTATGAGGAAGCCTCGCTGAGACGTAAATAAGGGTTTGCGGACAGTCATTTCAGCAAAGAATTTCCTAAAAACTCTGAGGAGAAAAGAGACATTAAGTTTCTGTGACGTTCATGGTTAAGTTTGCATGCAGTTTACGACTGAAATAGGAAATCTGTCACTAAATCAATATCTTTTACCTTTTGAAAGATTTACTGCAGAATTTAAAATAATAACTGAAGGAGTGGGTTGCAGGATAGATTACATGTGGATGTATTTCATATTTTTAGTGACGAAGGTAAGTATGGATGGTTAAGAACAAAATGGCGTCTACACATTAATGTTTTCTTCTGTCTCGTTTCCCTCCCCTCTATTCTCTTAATTTTTTCTCTATCTCTTCATATCACTTCTCTCAGTCTCTCTCTCTCTCTCTCTCTCTCTCTCTCTCTCTCTCTCTCTCTTATCTATCTATCTATCTATCTATTTATCTATCTCTTTCGCTATCTATCTCGTTCTCTTTCTATCTGTTAAGATTTATCTATCAACTCCTTTCTTTCTTTCCAGCTTCCTTTCTGTCTAAATCTAATCCCTTATTCATGTTTCCGTATACTAGGATTTCTCATTTAACGTATTTCTCCTCTCCTGAACCCTCTTTATCACTCACGTACCTTTAGCCTTCTATTTCCTTTCATACATAGAATGTTTCATCTTTGGTAGAAAAAAATTTCATTTGTGATTGCTCATAATAAAAATCGAATGATGACCCGCCACAGTAACCCATCCAAGGAGAGGTCACAAAGGAGAAGGAAGGAAGAAGGAAAAGAAAGAAAGAAAGAGAGAGAGAGAGAGAGAGAGAGAGAGAGAGAGAGAGAGAGAGAGAGAGAGAAACAGGGATTTGAAGAGAGAGAGAGAGAGGGAAAGGGAGAGACAGATTGACAGAGACACAGAGACAGAGAGTCAGAGAGAAAAGCGAGGTGAGGCGCACTGTAATTTTAAGCAAGATCATATTAAATAAAGGACTGAAATGCACACAGGTAGCTAGCACAAAATAAGCGAACAAATATTGGTATCACAAATAATGCTATAACTATAAATTTCCAAGGTGATCAACTTTGCAAAATGCATGTGTAAAAAATTGTGTTAATCCGCACAACCATTAACTTATTTATAACCTTTTACTAAGCTTAATTATTTTTAGCACAGGCAGATCTTACTTAGTTCGACCTGTCAGTCCCTTTAGACCACTGTCTCAAAAACTTTACGGCATAGCATTTCCAATAACAGATACTTCTGGCGCACCAGTCTCCGAAGAGAACGGCAAAATCCACTAATTCTCACTGTCTCGAGTTTCTTCAACCACGGATTAAGCTTACACATTGATGGACGGTCTATGCATGTTTTGAATGTGTCGAAACTATGGCTAGTATAAAGTAAATGAGGCTTTTGGAAAAAGATAGTACAATGCACCGTCATCACGCCCCCTCAGCTCTAACGGTACAGCCTTGCACACAATGTTTTTACTTCTGTCTGAGAGAGGATGGCGACTGGTAAAAGGATATCTCTTAAGTCAGCAAAGTCTCTGTAACGGGGTTACCAGTCACACGGCTGTCAATGAAGAGGCTCTGGCGACTTAACCTGCTTCACACTGCGTCACTTAGGCTTGGATTTTTATACTGCAAGTATGAATAATAGCTACGAATTGAAGTTCTGCTATTTTTTTTTTTTTTTTTATTATTTGTTCTGATTGGTCAACTTTAGTCACGACGCGCATGTTACCGACAGCAGAAGTTGTCCCGCAGCTTGTATCAAACTGTGAAGAAGATATTACCATCTTCTGCTTCAATCCTCTGAGGTTTTTAATCAATAAAAAAAATAGCCACACTCCCACCACACACACCTAAATAATAAGATACCTATAAGCTAAGTTTACAAATTTCACCTAAAAATTCATTACAAACGTTGATAACACTTGGAATAAGATGAACAAAATGCAAACCAACGTTCAAACATGAAAAATAATTCTTTATTCTGAATGAATCTTTTCAATTCCTTTTACATGACAAGTTAATTAAGATAAAGAAATAGGTATAACATCAGACTCGCCCTATAGCATTCTAGACGAGTGCGCTACCAAACGACCATTAGCATTCAAACCCGCGCCTTGGTCTAAAAGCTGGCGAGTTTTTCTTTTAGACACAAAATTTGACAAACTCGTCATTCTTGTACTTTGAACCCTAAGAAACTTTGCATTTCTAACAGTTATATTTGTTTTGTTATCTTTTTTTAGTTTAACAATTTTTTATGGTAAGCTTAGCTAATCTACACTTCTATTGGGGCACACTTTCCTCAGTAAGCTTACTCGTATAGGAGTATAAGAAAAACCTGAGGTCCCCTTAAGATGTCGTACTTTGAAAGGTTATTTAGCTCTACATTAAAAGGGGTGTTTTAAGCGAATAATAAACAATTTCATGCCAAGTTCTTACAGACAAAAATGTGCTACACAACCTACGAATAAAACAATGGAGAGAGATTATTTTCTGGAGAAGTCGTTTATACAGCAATAATTTTCATTATTCGGATAAAAAATTTTTGGAATGATCTTAGTAAAATCGACATGGTACTTTTATAGTAAAATTTTGCTTTGCTTAGAAAGTTCTAAAATAAATAAAAATCATTCGTCTCTCTCTCTCTCTCTCTCTCTCTCTCTCTCTCTCTCTCTCTCTCTCTCTCTCTCTCTCTCTCTCTCTCTCTCTCTCTCTCTCTCTCTCTCTCTCTCTCTCTCTCTCTCTCTCTCTCTCTCTCTCTCTTTCACTCCTTTTTTATCTCTTTTTTGCCACTTTTCCACTGTTAACCTGTTTCTCTCCCTTTCTTGCTGTTTTTGTCTATGTTTCTCCCTCGTATTGGTTTTAATTTTTTTTTTCGCTCTGAACCATAGGTTAAGCTATAACGTTATACTGTTGCAGAATGATTATTAAGAGTTCAAAGTCCAAAGTAAAATAATATAAGCACTCAGTTTCGCTGAGTTCGGTTCTCTTCCTTTCTCCCGTTTTCTCTCTCTCCCTCTCTTCTATATCTATCTAATTATTTATCACTCTTTTCTTCCTCTTTCTCTACGTAAAACTATTTACCTGCCTACCTTCCTCTGAATGTATCGATTTTTTTCATCTTTTTTTCAACTCTGCCTCTCTCTACTCTTTTTTTTCCTCATTGTTCCAACTTTCTTTCTTTGTCCTTTTTTGTGTTATTTCTCATTGGCTAATCCGCACACAAAGGTCCTTTAGGTAAATTGTGTTGGAATGAAAGTTTAGAGTTCAAAGTCCAACGTTTAATTATGTAAACATACGGTAATACAAGTCATTGAAAACATTTTAGTCTCGCTCTCTCTCTCTCTCTCTCTCTCTCTCTCTCTCTCTCTCTCTCTCTCTCTCTCTCTCTCTCTCTCTCTCTATTTGTCTGCATAATTTTATATA
The DNA here is from genome assembly GCA_033675545.1 of Elysia crispata. Taxonomy (NCBI): domain Eukaryota; kingdom Metazoa; phylum Mollusca; class Gastropoda; family Plakobranchidae; genus Elysia; species Elysia crispata. Next base: position 817,471 of record JAWDGP010007701.1, on the reverse strand, counting down.
TCCTCTCAATCTTTCTTTCTCTTTCACCTTACTCCGTCCCTCAAAGTTTTTACACTCTGTCTCTGTTGCGAGTTGAAATGTCACAGTCAAAGGCAACATTCCGACGTCGAGGTTTTGCGACATGTGACCTTTACTATCCAACCGATCGTCTCTTAGCGTTTGAATGAACCTTGATTGTGACTCCTTGAAAAATGGAAACAAAGTAACTGACATCAGCAATGGTACTGAAGGCAGCAGAAAAATTGAATGGTCCATAGATCTGAAATCAATGGGTATAGTTTCTTTGTTTTATGGTAATACAAATTTAATATTATCAGTTTCTATAGGTGGACCGCTAAGGTTGTTAGTACCAAAACGATTAATTTTTGTTGACCCTACGTTTTTTTTTCCGAAGAAGCCTTGTAATGGCAATTTATCTTATTTTTGCTTTGAACGATTTAAAGCAATATCAGGTTACATGTTTGGTAATTGTTAAAGACAAAGATTTCAGTATCAGGAGAAAAGACGTAAATCGGTTTTTCTCAAATATCTAAATATTTTAACCTAAACCTAAGAATAACTGTCATCATAAAAGTCTCAGAATAAGCAATTTAGCCATCACAAAATAACAACAGCACCAGACCTCATTATTCAGTCCAGAATAGTAAACCGTACGTTGTGACGGCCAAAGTCTCGGAAAGCTCTCTAGAAGAGATATAACTACATGGGTCAGAAACTATCCTCCCAGCTTTACCCGTATTCCTTTCAATCCATTTTTCATTGTCAGGCCGCCCCTCTCCTCTCTCCCACCTGCTAGTTGTCCGTTAATCCCTGGATAGAGCCGTGGAATAGGCACTCTTGTCTTAGATTGAAGGCTTCCCTCTAAAATTGGTACGTATCGCTCGTTCTCACAAGATTACAGGTTAACTTGGTGTCCCATGACATTGTGTGTATGTGGGACCCGAACCTCGAGGGTCCCTTCGACCCGGGGCAAGGTAAAATTTTGGCCTGACATGAAAAACCTACCGGGAGAGAGTCAAAGGCCTGAAAAACCATGTCTTGGGTTACCCGTAAAATTAGTTTCCTTTGTCACCTGCCCCCACGGAGAGAGAGAATGGAGTGGATCAATGATGATTTCAGAGACTGAGCACGTAACTCAACCCTGGAATTCCTGTACCTATTATAGTCCTCGCTCCCATGTTTTAGTGCGCCTGGAAAATATTATACAAAGTTTGAATGGGTAGGGTTTACCCTTTCTAACAGATCACCCGACTTTAATATATACCTGGATTCAAGATGTTAATGTTATTACAGTAATTTTTTTTTTCGCTTTTTAATAACACATTTCAGTAAAATCTGTAAAGATTGTGAACCACGAAATTTTTCAACGCATTGTTCCTGCGTTTAAGAATCATAAAAAAAAAAATCTAGAGGGCATAAGCAGTTAAAAAGCCATTATTTTTATATGGTTACAATTGAGTTCGACACGCATTTTTTTTTAAAACTAAACCTAGGGTGATAATCAAGATAAAATGTGAAAGAGTCGTAAAAGTCTTTCTAAGGGCTTATATAGATCATCGCTGTCCGTGAACGTCTTTAGTAGGACAGTTACACTATCTAAGTTCAGTGCGAAACATGAGTTTATTTCAGTGTAGTTTGCATGGTTGTCTCCCTGAATTTTGAAAATAAGCGGAATAGTTTAAAAAAAATCTATGAAAGACCTGACTAATTTGTTACAAGGAGAGAGTGCAGTTATTTCTTTTTATAAATTTAATTGGTCTATAAGTTAATGATATGAATACAATGACTGAGGAAAAAATTGTTGAATGTTATTTGAGAACTGATATAGGCTGCAGTTTTTTTGTTGTTTTTAAAATCGTCTCTGAAAGCTGTTGGTTTCACTATTTTAAGTTAGATCTGTCTTCCTACGAAGCATATCACAAAACAACAGGGAGTTATAATCTATTCGAAAGAGAGCGACCACAGGCCATGTTCATTAACTTAGTATAATTCACACATGCGTTGAAAATTAGAAATGAAGTTGGAGAATGGAAGAAAAAAGCAGTAAAGCAGTAAGATTGGGGCAGCAATGGAAACTAGGCACCGACTTTTATATGAGAATTTTGTAAAGAAAATCAGGCGTCCAAAATGTGAATGACAACTCTTTCTCAAATTTAAACGCTTTAATAACTCCCAATTGTTTGAACGTGCCCTGGGTCGAACTCAATGTCATATATGAGAAAACCGTTTTGAAGCTCCAATATATAAAGATTTCTGAAAAAAAGGAAGGCTTATGAATTTATATCCGTTTCCAGGAGCATGCATTTGAATGTCAAAAGGATCACAACTGCCTTTCTTTCCTTTTTTTTTCAGGGGGGTAGGGGTGGGAAGGATGGGATGTGTGGGAAGCGAGGTCAAAATAAACTCGACATTGTGAAAGTGGTGCCAAGGATTTTTAGAGTCACTGACTTTTCTTAGATCTTAACTGACCATTTACTAATTTGACTGGGCAATTGCAGCATGTCAACCTAAAAACAGTTTCGAGGTTTGAGTCATTGAAAACCTGCATGCCTACAGCTTTACGCCATGTAGACTGATGATAGGAGAATTCAACACTGTATCAATGTCAATTGATTGGTTTTGCTTCTGGAGGACTTTCTCGGTGATTCGATGTCATTATGATACGTATAAATGAAAAAGATGAGTAAGAAATGTTTTGGTTTGACTCTAAAATAATGCTTTGTTTCATTTTGTTTGGTATAAAAGGTTAGTGAAACAGACACTTAACTTACAGGCAGAGGTGAAAAAATAAGGCCTAACATTTATCAAGGACATTGGTGGTTGGAACTTATGACAAAGAGACCCTGTTGATGTCATGCGAGCGTATTGCCACGCGGTCAGTGTACTCCTCTATATCATAATGTCATTCTGTCTGTAACTCACAAAGTGACAGTGATGCCGAACAAATAGAAAGCTTAACACCTGCACAATCTATCCCTCAGTCACTCTGTCTCCCTGCCTTTGTCGCTCTCTATATCTTAGTCTCTTTCTCTCTCTGTCTCTGTCTCTGTCTCTGCCATTCTCTCTCTCTCTCTCTCTCTCTCTCTCTCTCTCTCTCTCTCTCTCTCTCTCTCTCTCTCTCTCTGTTTATCTGTCTCTCTGTCTCTGTCATTCTGTCCCTGTCATTCTCTATATAAATCTCTCTTTCTCTCTATCTCTCTTGATGATTATATGCTATGAATGATGCTCTCTTGCAAACCAGCTTTCCCTACCAGGCAGCTTGTGCCTGGATGTACAAGTCAAACGCTGAATGGCAGGATCAGAGAGCTCGGCTGTACAGGTTTGACCAAACAATGGTGACACCTGCACGGCTTGCAAATCTTTTTGGGACCGATTTTTTTTTTTACACTTTCAGTGTCAAGGAAATCACTTTTCACTCTTTTTGCCACGTTTAAAACTACCACAATCTCTCTCTCTCTCTCTCTCTCTCTCTCTCTCTCTCTCTCTCTCTCTCTCTCTCTCTCTCTCTCTCTCTCTCTCTCTCTCTCTCTCTCTCTCTCTCTCTCTCTCTCTCTTTCTCACTCACAATCTATCTCTATCTATCTATCTATCTCTGTCCCTATCTCTCTCTTTCTCTCCATCAATCTATCTATATATCTCTCTCGCTTGTTCGCTCTTTTTCTTTCTCCCTTTCTCTCTCTCTCTCTCTCTCTCTCTCTCTCTCTCTCTCTCTCTCTCTCTCTTTGTCTATCTGTCTATCTTTCTGTGTCTCATTTTATTATCCTATTATTTATCTATTTGATATTTCATCTGTCTCTTTACCAATCTAAATCTCTTTACCTTTATACTATCCATTACTTTTTTTTCTATCACTCACTCAGTGGATATCTTCTCTCCTGTTTATTTATCTTTTTATTTTAACTTTGATATTGACAACAAGCTCATCATTTTCAATGTCATAAATTTACTTTCCTTATAATTAACCAACGAAACAAAGCAGATCGAAAAATTATTATCTTATTTCAAAGACACTGAAAACAACATTCTTGTCGGTTATTTATTGCTGGTAATCAATTTGTTAAGTACATAAAAAATATCTTAGTATCTCCTCTTCCTAAATCAGCTTCGGGTGATATGTGATCTTTCTTTCTCTCTTTCTCTAACAATTTTCTATTTTTCGGTTAGTGTTGCATGAGAAAGTTAATTTTAGCGTTTTGCATGAGAAAGTTAATTTCAGATTCATTTCTCGTTTTATGAACTTTTATAAAGGCAAGCTGAGCTATTTGATAGCATTCCATTTTTTTTTACCGAGATCCATTGGTTATTATTATTATCGTTCTTTCAACAGCAGTATTCACATTTCAACAATAATTAATTTTGTAAAGCATCCATATGAAAGCAACCAATTTCGGTTCACCAGACATTAATTTAAGAAAATAACACTTTTGTCCGCATCATACTTTTGTCTTAGTCAATTCATCAAAGTTTCTCCTTTTTGAAGATAACATCCACCAACATTTAACCAGATACCTCAAGGCTGACACCGAGAAATGACCCAGGGCTATTCCCAGAATCATGATAGAAGGTGCAAGGGCCAGCGGAGGTGTGGACACCTTGCTCCGCCTACAAGATCAGACTGCCCTGGTCAAACTGTTTCATTGGCGTGTCTGCTTGTCTGAGGATCAAAAGGAGTTTTAGATGTGGCTTGCCTTGCTGCCTAAAAGTGATCTATCTCCTATTCTTGTTTCAGGCATAGACCAGACTAGTGGCCAAAATGCAGGCTGTTCGTCTGCCGCAAAAAAAAAAAAATTGTTCTTATAGAAATGTAAGTGGCCAAAATGTCTATGTGACCTGAGCGAGGAAATTTCTCAAAGCTACGCTTTTCAGTTATAATAGTCTCTTTTTTTCTTTAACTATAAAGGATGGAATAGAGAGACCTTTGAATACAGTCATTATCTCATGGAAAAATAGACTAAGAGGTGAAGACAGGATTGAAACGAAATTATCAAGACAGTTTATTTTATTAATAACGTAATTTGTTTAAAATCTGTACGTTTTCGAAACCTAAATGTAACAAAATCCACAGAAAATAAATGCTCATTATATCACGAGAATGTAGAAAATCAGTTCTGACAATTACAGATTGTAGCATTGTATAAATGCGCATAAAAAAACCTGAAAGAAGTAATTCTCTTCTTCTGTAAGAATAGAGAGTTTGGGTGTTGCTTTATAAATTTAAATTGATTTTTAAGTGCGTTGCTTCAACTTTGAAAATGACTTAGTTGTTTCTTTTCTCAGATTTAAAAATGAAAAAAGCAGCAAAAAGTAGCAAAACTGTCAATAAAGTGAAAGATATGAAGAGTCTGCATATGATTCAGAACCATTATTTTAAAAGATGTCCGGATTCTATTTTGTTTTATGTACCTTTAATCCTTATGTATGATTAATTAATCATTTTCCTGGCTTAAATCTGCGCTTCTCTGAACAATGCAATTAGTTGATGTGCCAGAAAAAACTTCAAACACAGCTAATGGCAACTAATCGGTAGGATAACTTTTTAAGAAGGCGAGATTCTGGATGGGAAAAACAGCCATGAATCTGTTTACACAACAAAATATTTTCAAGCAAACACAGAGGGGCATGTTCTTTGATGTGTTCATCAATTTCATCTTCTATCATGGCCTTAAAAGATCATTGTACCCCAAATCATGTGGCGATATAGATATTATCACGATTTGCTGTCCACTGTGTGTCATACCGATCCAGTTCCAGGTGGCATATGTCCAGCATCTTGGTAGTTTTCCTCTCTCCAGCTCCCCCTTTGAGATTGATTCTAATACGTACTCTCCCATCTTTCATGGATCAGAGGTGTCTGAAATACTTTGGGTTTGTTTTTGTTTTGTTTTTTTAATTTTGCACTTATTGCACTTAAAAACCAGGTACTCTCCTGTCTTTCATGGATCCTAGGGTGTCTGAAATACTTTGGGTTTGTTTTTGTTTTGTATTTTTTAATTTTACTCTTATTGCACTCAAGAGCCAGTTACGATGATTGCATAATTTTAAAGATTTTTTTCTCATATTGGCTGTATCATTCAACGCGAGAATGATCTCAATGTGACTTCACCATGGCCACTGATTCCGTCATTCAACAGGCAAACATTAATCAAACTGGATGTCCCCAATGGGTCCATTTATCACCTTCGATGATGAATACTAGCATGATTTGTTTTGTTTTATTTTTTTTTTTTTTTTTTTTTTTTGTTTCTTTGGTGTTTGACAGCTCGGTCATAAAAAGTCGATCTTTTGCCTTCTCTGATTATCTCACAAGATTTCGCCGGGCAAGGCGAAGCTTATATTATGAGGCCCCAAACTCACCAATACACGGTGTGGAGATCGAACACAAGAAGAATGTGCTTTCAGGTGCCAGTTCGCACACTCTAACCCAAAAACTACTGGCGCTTAAACCGATCAGATAAGTTTTTGTAGCTCACTCAGACCCACTCCTATAATATACAAGAGCAGACAGGCTCAGAGACTGTGCACTTTACCTTCACCTCAGAATGAATCTGGGGAGAAAACACATGAATATTATGTCCTTGAGTGTCCCACATCTCCTTTCTTCAGACAAACATACAACAGACCAGATCCCATACCTAAGAAAACATGTGATGAAGTAAGAAGGCGCAGAAAGGTATGCATGGTGCTGTTTAAAAAAACCCATTAAAATAAGCAAAAGGCAGTCAAGATGACAATGGAGGGGCACTAAAGCTATGGACCTTTAAAGCATATCCTATGGCAAAGACACAAAGAGTCAAATTAATTGCAGTTAATGATGGTAAAAGTCTATAAAATTATTTGATATAACCTTCATAGACCACTTTTCTAGCATATTTAAATCTTAGGCAGCTGCAATAGAAAAGTCAGCCGGTTTCCAAAACGCTTATGCAATAGAAGTAAAAAGAATTTTCTTTTTCTTAATTTGACGCCCTCCTTGACTTTCAGTAATTTGAAGTGAATCGTGACAAAAACCTAAAAAAAATTATTTCTGACAAATCATAATTTCAAAATAACAAAATTAAAACAATCTTTAAATTTCATAACATTCTGAACAAAAATTGATCAAACTGCTCATTTCCTAGCGTACCAAAGGACAATTTAGGAACAACACGATTAATCAATAGCCTGTATCAAAGAAAGAATCCATAACTATCAAAACTCATGAGAAAAAAAAAGTGAAACCTTCCCCTCCTCCACAGACACATTAAAAAAAAAAAAAGAAAAAAAAAAAAACTATAAGTCAAAGAAAATACCAGATAATAATTTTCATGAAGATCGAAAACCACAAAAGATAATATTTATAAGCATCATCATATATCCAATTTTTTCAATTACTATTTAAGATACATAGACTGATGATCCTACCGTAATGGATTTCGAACAATAACAAACATACCATGTAATCAAGCCTTTTGAAAAAGTCTTCATAATTATATTATTTAGTCAAATTCAAAAAATCTACTCATCAGAACCAAAAACTATGATTTGCAACGCATTTTCATCTTCATGATTGGTTCATAATTGCCAAATTACCAACAAACCTAAGGAAAAATTAGTGGATTTTGATGCAGACCAGAGAGAGAGAGAGTGTGAGACAGAGAGAGAGACACACAGAGAGAGAGAGAGATAGAGAGAGAGAGAGAGAGAGAGGAGTAAAGTCAAGAAAAGATACTTCAATGAACTTTACCAGAATTAAGAAGAATAAGGAGTTCGCATTGCATTCCCTCTCTCTCTCCTTTCTTCCTTTATCATCCTCTCTCTCCCACCTTCTCCCTTCTTATTTTACATGTTGTCATTTTATCAGCCTCTTTCCATTGTTGTCTGCTTCTTCATCTCAATTTTCCCTCGTTTTTAAATGCTTAAAATAAATCTTTTCTTAAAAAAGTAACAATCAAACATATATTCAACCATCTTTGTAAAAAAAACACCGTATTTGATAAATTTGAACCGGTTTTCCTTTTCTTTTTTTATGTTTGCTTGTTAGTTTTGTTTTGTTTTATTGTTTGCTGTTGTTTTTGGAAGCTTTTTGTGGCTTTGTTCTTTTTTTCCAGTTTTTTTGTTTGTTTTGCTTCTATTTTAACTTAGTACAGTGGCCTTTGCCCTTGTGAGCGAGCGATGCTGATACCCAAAGCAAAAACCGCGATCCCCATCAGAAACTGTTGCCAATCATGGAAACCCAGAGCAGCGGCATATGCCAGACAACAGGGCCAAGAAAATCTCCGACCCAGATAAGCATTCGGTGGTGAGGTGTGATGGCCTCTATCTGAAGGCACTAAACCCAAGAAAATAACAGGTCTGACATTTGAGAGCTGCCGTGCAAACAGTGCCAGAACCATGACATTTGCCCTTGTTGGGCCGACGGGTCTGTTTTTTTGCCAGTCGAACACTTCACTTGCCGTTTTCCGTTTCCTTGTTTGAGAAATTCTTGCAAGGTCGTGGATTTGCTCCGATACAGAACAAATACGGGATCTGTGGAGCGACGCACTGAAAACCGGACGTTACCAGGAATGAGGCGAATTCTGATGCAATTTTAAAAATGGCAGTGAGACTGCTCAGTTGTGCATCCAAAATTTTGAGAAAAAAAATGTCATCGCCCTAAAGTGAAAAAGAATCTAGCGCTTAAATTCAATAAGAAGGGGCAGGGGTTTCTTCAAAAAAAAAAGGTTGTAGTCCAATTCTTTATTTCATGATAGCATGGATAAATATGGGAATAGGAATTGACAAACATTTGAGGGCGACAAAGTTGATCCTTAAGATAATGTTGAAATTGGTTTTGATGTTTGTAAAGATGGTGTGCTTGATGATGATGATGATGATGATGTCTGTTGTGTCGGTTGTGCATGTGATAGATGCAGCGATTTTGACCCTGATGAAATGTTGATGTTGTTCATGAAAATGGTGTCAATGGTGAGTAGGAGAAGAGCAAATATGGCGGTCTTCATGTAGTGTGTTTCAGGCATTGGTTATAATCGTGTTCTGTGGTGGTTTTAACGAAAGGATTTACTAACTCTTAATTTTCTATGCTTGTTTTTAATTTTTTTAGTTGTGTATTTCTTTTTGCCTTCATGATACTCAGCCAAATTTCTCATGCCAGATCTCAGCTATTCCGATGAAGGAAATAGATCGAATCTTACCGAAGACAGAGTCCCAATTATTTCCGTGTGAGTGACATGGGACGTCAACCAGAACAGCCATGTATGACCTTTGGCCAAGTGAGGTCACCACCTGCGGTGTTGACCTTTGATCTCTGTTCTCCTGGACATTCTGACATGTAGCCAATCAAAATGTCACATAAGTTGTGTGATGGGCAATAAGAGAGATTATCATAATCAGCTGTTTCTGCCTTTGGCCGGAAGTGAGATTCAACACTCTGTAGAGTCTGACATCACAATAAATGTCAATGGTTAGAAGCCCAAAAAATATATTAATCTATGGAAGGTATAACACGGTTCCAACCTATAAAAGGAAACTTGGGTTGTTCTCAAGGTATTAATGGTTTGCGTTCTTTTTTTTTTAGTGTCAGACTGAAAGTGCTAAAGCAGTTACATCTCTAAAGTTCGAATCCAACGCAATGTGAACCTTTTTTTTTTAATCATAATTATTCTCTAAGAATCTGCTTTTCTCTTTCATGATTTCTTCATGTCAAAGATTTCTAGTCTACCTCTTTTCTGCTTGACTTTCATATCTGACTCTTGGTTATCAATGTCATGCGTCTGTATTAATCTGTGCACTCAGCAAATTGACAGTTATATCTTGAATATTAATATTAAATCAAGAAAAAAGCTATTGATGTTCATTGTTGAGCAATGCAATCTGTGAAATTTGCCCTGTGTTTGAAAGTGAAATATGCGTTAACTTTTGACATGAATCGAACCAAGTTAAATCAAGCGATCGAGCATGGAGTAAGGCGACGTTAATATCTTGTGTCTAACATCCAATTCTTAATGGTGTGAGGTGCGAGTTGAGATCCCGCTCGAACTGACTTGTGAAATCATGAAAGTAGGCATCAAACAAAATGAGCAAACTCTTTCATGTTATTACTGTCAGTTGCTTTCAATCTTGGTTGGGCCTTTGACACACGTTCAGAAACAATCGCTGGTTTTTGACATTCCAGACAGAAAAGGTGAAATTTGCTTTAAAATCAAGCTGTGATTTCTTACACACCACATATATATATATATATATATATATATATATATATATATATATATATATATGTGTGTGTGTGTGTGTGTGTGTGTGTGTGTTTATGTATATATCTTTTCCTTCTTTTTAATTCAGTCTCATTTTTCCCTATTTAGTATATAAAATTCGAAGCCGAGGCTCATGCTTATAATCTTTTTCAACCTGCCCCACGATATAAACCACAACTTTCCTCAACTTAGTTGTTCTCTCAGCTCTTTTCTTCTTTTCCATGGCCAAATTTCTTCACATCATTTGGTGACCTTCCATTTCTTTGCAGGTCTATTTCTTTGTTTTTTTATGTCTGTGTGACGTGCTTCTTCCATTGCCGTAGCGTGTTTTAATCTAAATCTTAAGGACCTTTGATATTCATTGGTGGATACGCAGCTCAAAGAATTTTGAGAGCCAATGTCAAGAACTTGGGTTTAATTTTCAATTTATGATGAATATGACGTAGCAGAGGTAAAAGAAAGTATTCTGCTTTTCCTTCGTTTGTCGATCCTTCTTTCCTGTAGAATAAATCACTGGATCACGCCTGCTTTGATGCCAAATTCTTTTTTTGGGTGACCTTAATGCAGGAATCTATAACTTGTTTGGTGCAAGAGCTCTTGGTCAGGTTCACTTACTTTATAGGAATCCATAATGATTTTAATTGCATGCAAATTTTCTTGGTGGATGTTATCTTATGGCGGTTAGAGTTGGCAATCAGATATGAGTTTCATTCTTTAAAATGATTGTAACGGTCTAGGTCTGAGATGGATCGGGTCTTTAAAAAAAATCTTCCGTTCATCCTTGAGTGTTGGACAATTGCCTTTTTCAACCTTAAATCAATTTTTCTATAAATACGTTTTTGTGATCCAAAAGCTTAAAAGCTGTTGTTCTTTGTTTTTGTATTTTTTCACGATTTGAATGACTCTCGCTTTCTCTTTGAAGCCCAGTACGTTATGGCTTCTCTTAAAGCTGAGTTTATGCTGTGCGTAAGTAGGTGATAGCTGAATATCTCTCTACTCCTCTGATCTCTCGACAGTTTCTAGCAAGCCCTTGAACCTTGAGAGAAAAACAAAAGTGGTTGATCTCATTCTCAATGACTTCTACAGACCAGAGACATGCTGATACATTCTTAGGCCGATACTCTGATTCTCAAATGATAAACCAGTAAAAGGTACAGAATTCAGTTAAACGTTTCACTCGCACTTATTTCTTCGGAGCTATATTTCTATATCCTACGTTGTTGCCGACAACTTTAGCGTTACCAGTTTCGGGTGTCGTGTTTATGATTTTCTGTAGTAATAAGTTTATAACATGTTGTAACTGAGTTTAAAATATTCCTTATCTCCCGTTGCATTATCTGTTTGAGGACTTTATAACTCATGGCTAATGCCTATCTTCTCACTGTCTATAGTGGAAAATACTATTGTTTTCGCTCACCGTGCGTTATGGTGAGGACATAGCTTTACCAGGACTCAATGCGAAGGAACTTGTTCGTTAGCAGCGGTCGAGAGCAGAGTCCTTTTTAATGTCTTCCATCAACTTCGTTGCGGCACACAGTATCCCATCTTCCAAAACGTGTTAAAATCGATAAGTAAAGATTGCACGCGCTTTGTCGAAATATTCACTTTTTGATTTTGAGATTTCATCGCAAAACCCATATTAGCCGCCAGGCTCTACGATTTCTTTCCATCACAATAAGAAGTTCGTGGTGGTCACTCTTCGCTCCTATTCGGCGGAAGCCCTAACTTTATAAGTGCTAAAGCAACGCTATTGTTTTATGTTAAAAAATTCCGACTAAAAATGGTAGGTTGAAAAAAGAAGAGGTTTTCTCAGGTACTGTGTGATATTATTTTTATGACCGTTTGCCTAATACGGATTTGACCAGTCTATTTATAGCAAACAGACGATCTCCCTTTAGACCATAAGGTAAATTTGAAAAAAAAAAATAAATAAAACCTAATTACAAACTAAACTAGTCATAACTGAACTCGGTAGACTTCAGGAAGTCAAAAAAAGTGCCTGAACAAATGCCAAAATATGTATGAAAATTGAAGATGTTATCAACTGGTTCATCAGCAACAAAGAAGTCATGCCATGTTTTCCTTTGATATAACAACTACAACTCTACTTTTTCCTTTTACGTGTTGTGAATGGGAATGAAGTGAATTATAATAGATAGAATTGCGTGGTTATCGAGAGTATCCTAAGATTTTGAGGATGTAGGGACTTAATTGCATGCATAATTCAAAAATAATATTGAAATGCTTAATAGCTGGAGCTTTACGAAAAGTACATTTGCTCCAAAAACTTATTCCGCATAATTCCATCTTGTTTCCAAAATACTGATCTGGTACTCGAGGAACACAGATATATGAAAAGAACCTGCTTTTAAAGTCTAGACCTTGTACCTTTGCCCTTGAATAGATGTCTGTATTCTCTTATTAGATATGGCTATGTGACGGAGTCCGTCGGAACTGAAGATAAGCCAGGCATAGTTTTGTGATTTATCCAGGTCCTGACACCTCAGTACCTGTCACTTCCGCCCGATAAAAGCGGAGGTAAATCGGCGAAGAGATAAGGCTATCAGAGAGACTTACGTGAGGAAAACCAAATTACTGCGTAAATCAGTCGGACAACAAAGACTAGCGATTTCAGAGGCGACTTGCAAGGAAATCACTGTGAAAACTGGTTATGAAAGTCACACTTACTCGACCTGTGTGTCGGACTTGGGAGAGAAAGCGCGATGTCTCTCAGAACAATAGAGGCTTCGCGATCTCTGAGCTTGCTGCAGCTGTTACATCAAGAAGTGAGTTGGGTTCACGGTTCTCAAAGCTCAGTAAGAGCAAGATGGTCATAAGTCGTAAATAAGTCATAAATGCTTGTAATTTATTTTTTTTTAATCTTTTTTAATTTACAGTAATTACTTTGGACACTCAACAAGCTGTTGAAGCAATAATATAAATAATTATATTGAGAACCAGTGACTAAGCATTGCTACAGGACTTTTTGTCTTTGCCGTTTCGGCAGTAAGTGCGGCGTTTATTTTGAATAATTCAAAGGAAGTTTAGTCTTAACATAAATAGTATTTTTTTTTTTTTTTTTTTTAGTATGCTGTTCGATAACATTTGTTATTTGGATCACCTGCAAGTTTTGAGTGTTCAGAAGTCATTCATCATCACTTTGCCTCAAAGATATGTGCAGCCTTTTAGGGAAAGGGACCCGTGGGATCAATTCATGTTCTGGGTTTATGCTTCTATATCAGAGTTTAATCTCATGATGATTAAATTGTAAAAGAAAGCTTAGATAAGAAGCTAGACACAAAGCCAGCAAAGCATACGTTTTATCTCTACGATTTCCATTAGGATAGAAGCAAACAAATTGTCTACTCAATAGCAGCTGCATAATTATCTTTATTGCATCAAAACGCTTGTCTTTCCTCAATTCAATTCAAAAGCATAAGAGAATTGAATACACCTCTCTTTCTCTCTCTCTCTCTCTCTCTCTCTCTCTCTCGCTCTGTCTCTGTCTCTCTCTCTTTTTCTCTCTATTTATCTATCTCTCTTTCTCTCTCTCCCTCTCTCGTTCTCTATGTTTCTCTCTGACTATCGGCCAATCTGTTTGCCATTTCTCTTTTCTTTCTCTGGCTTTCTTTTTCCTCATTTATAATCTGCATCTTTGTCTCTCTTTCATGTAATTTTTTCTCCGCTGTTTATTTCTTTTTTTGCCTCTTTCCTTCTTTAGCTTTTTCTCTCACTTAAAAACTTAAGTTTCCCAAATATTATGGACATGTTCGCCTCATCCTTCTTTTCCTTTAGTTGTGCGCCTTTATCCACTCCCTTAGTTGTTTTATTCCTCTATTCCCTCTACGCCCACTGCTGTCAGCTACTCAGGTCAATAGTGAAACACGAGAGGCCCTGACACTGAAGGCGCCTGACACCTTTACTGCCAAAGTTCTAGACATTCACTAACTTATTGTTCGGCCACTTACGCCGAACACCGTCGGCATGCAAGGTCATCTCCGGCTGATATCCCCTGACACTCTGTGAGAGAGGAATCGGCGTATCAGTAACGCGATTTCTGGAAAATTAATATACTTAAGCAGGGCTTCACATCGCTCTATACACAAAGCTATGAATAGCATGAGGAAAGAGTTTCAGCCAGGGCACAATTATTTCCATGTCAACACGGTTAGGCCTCTTAAATGGAGCAGCCAATTTTTTTCTGACTCATGTCGTTTAAACGAAAAGTCTACCATGGCAAAATTGATGATTGTAAAAAGGAGAAAGTTTAGAACCGATTTTTTGCCGCGCTGTGAAAGGAAATTCTACAACTTTTTTTTTTTTTTGCATTTATTCATACCAGTCTGTGAAGAAAATATTACCTCGATTAATTTTTTGTCATTTCTTTTTTTACTTTGGATCTCCTTTCTCAGAAAAAAAAAGAATTGAAGAGATTTGCAGAAGTCTTCCCGTCTTGCACTGAGAGTCCGCTCTAAAAGTCGTTGGTCAACAGGAAGTCTTGCGGTGTTTACACTGTGAGGTCAAGGGCATGTTTGAGAATCTCCACTGTAACAGAGTTACCCTAGGTTCACCCTTGAGAACCTTCAAGATTACATTGTGCTGCACAGATCTCGTCGCGGGACAGATACGACTCTCAAAGAGCGCCAGCAGGGCCGTCGGTTACACTCAGTGTTACGTGCAGACGCGTAGGTCTAAACTGGCGGGAAAGACTTGTATGGTCACGTCAGGGTATGCCAGGGTCAAAGTTAAGGAGATCAAGCAATCTGATAGGAATTTAGTAACTTTATCTAAACATTCTTGCCTCTGTTTTTTTTGTTAAGAGAGTTGTTTTGGTTATTGCTGTTGCAGTCCAAGTTCAACTGTTTTTAGTTTTTAAATGCAGCTGCAATTTCATATGGTTTCAACTAAGGCAAAAAAAAAATTGTTGTGAATTTTTTGAGAAGAAATACAACTTATTGACATTTCGACTCTTATGTCTTATTCTTTTCATAATTCTGGGAGTTGAAAGGATGATTTGAAAAAAAATTAGCTCTTGTGAAGAATGTATTCTATAACTAATTTCGACAAAAACATTATTCAGATTATATTTCTTAAAGAACCCTTCCGTCAAGTTACTTTTGGGGAGTGGTTCCAGTATTCTAGTCGTTAAAGTCGTGGTTTATTTTCTGCTTTTCTGGTAATATGGCACCTAATGTTTTACTGTTTATATTATGTGTTTAATGATGTTTACAAATTTCTTTACAGTTTCGCAGTCATTTGAAAGTATTCAAAAGGGTGTTTATTAGTTAAACAAAAATGAGACAGCAGTTTTGGAATACTGATCTTAAGATGTCCAAGTACTCATGTCATAATATGCTGCAATTGAACAATAGTAGCAGTTTTGTTAATATATGGGGACTTTTTCGAATTAAGTTTAGGTTCTCTTTTTTTTTCAAGAATTTGATTTCATTGTGTTTTAAAAATTATATCTAGATCTGCCACTGTTTTAAAGATCAGGCTTTTAAAACAATACTATTGAAGAATCTGAGCATTATGGTAGTTAACAGAGAAGGGAAGAGAGAGAGAGAGAGAGAGAGAGAGAGAGAGAGAGAGAGAGAGAGAGAGAGAGAGAGAGAGAGAGAGGAAGGGAGACATCGCCATCCACCTACAAACAAGGTGGAATCTAATAGTCAATAATAGGCATGTGAGTCTGAACTATCAGTATCATATTTCACTCTGATAAAATATCACAGAAGACCGTATCACAGATTTTTAGCTAGCAATACATAAGCAGTTACCATATCAAATTAAGTTACATCGAAAGAACTGAGTTGCAAGTCTACAGTATACCTCCACATCGGAAACCCTGAAGCTGTTACGAGGTGAACAAGGAGCCATAAGGGAGGGTCACGTGGGGTGAGGAGATCAAATTAACTGCTCATGTTTATGGTTTCACTGCTGACTTCCTTCGTCAAACGTTTCGAGTCGGTCTCTCGATATGTACTAAGGACACATCTGAAGCTCCTATTACTAAGGGGTAAATATTTAATCCTATCGATATGCAATTTATATCGAGTACCACAAAAGGAAGTCAAGGATAGTGTAACTTATTTCAATATTTAGGGGAATCTGAAAAAAATGTTATTAAAATATCTTTTATGCTTTCAGTCATGCGTTAGTTATACGAAAAATTAATCGTGTGCTCTTTTGTTTTCTTTTTTCAATCATTGCCATATGAAATACATGATCCACATGGTTCATGGCTCAGTTAGAATGCTCCTTCAGTGTGTGACATGGATACTCCCTTTTCATCAACGCCGCCCCAATAGTATGTATTGGCAATGCACATCGAAACACGATTTTATCTTTTACCGATTAAGTTTTCTTTTCTCCATCATTTAGTAAATGCTTTCTCGTGCTTTCAAGGAAGACCTCGACCATCTAAGGTCAATAACAGAAGATAGAACCTAATAGGGGAGACTATTAGCGAACATCCGAGAAGCAGCCGAGGCGTCCAAGTCAGAGCACTAGCATGTGAACGGTTATGTATATGTAGATATAGATATTTTTCGTGCTTTCAATGTTTTTTGGGTTTTTTTGCTTTCAAATATCTTGTGTTTTCTTTCTAATTAGTGTCAAATTTTCATATTCCCTTTTCCACCTAAAACATTCTTCCTAAATTATTTTTTTAAATGTTTTAATTCTGGACCATCTAGATCTTGAAACTTTCAGCCATCATCTGCAAGGTGTTTGACTGTCGACTTATTTGCTTACGTATCCACATCGCTAGAGCTTGATGCCTCAGCAATCTGTGTCACCTGGTTGACCAGAGTCACCCGTCGTTTTCAGTAATGGCAGATGAGCTTAGGTGACTTAATTTTTTCTTATATAGTTTCAGCTAGTAAGGTTATGGCATAATTTTTAATTGAGTTCTATTCTTAGTGATTCCATTGACTTCCCTCCGAATTTTTTTTACTAAAATTGGGGATATATAGAATTTAAAGTCTATATTAGTAGGCCACTTCTTTGTATGTGTCCAAAAAGGTATCAACAACTCTCTAAAATTCAATCATGTGGATATATATGGGTTCCTCTTTGCATTCTTGTAAAGTGAAAAGTTGAAGAAGAGTTGGATATTGTGCAGTTCAAACTTTTCAAACATAATTCCAGTGCAGTGCAGTGCATTAATTATTTCATACTTCAATGCCCATGAGTAATCATTAAGGCGAAATAGAACGTGCAAGTGGTTCATAGAGTGTGCTTTTTGTGTTCATTTTCATTTAGATTGCTGTATTCAAGTGCCCTTGTAACATTAGAATCATTACGTTGTTTCAATGCCATTTGTGCCACCAATCAGTAATCCTTCTTTAATTATTTTCCATATTTCTTTGTCTCTATTTCACCTAATTAACTCTGGGTTGTTTTTTGGTTGTTGTTTTTTTGTTTTTTGTTTTTGTTTTTTTGTTTTGTTTTTCCTGTTTTTGTTTTTGTTTTTTTTTGCCAACTTGCGTTGTACTTATTACGTGTCTTCGCGGTAAAATGCATTATAAAATATCCTCTCATGCTGTTCGTGGAGAATCGTGCCATGAAAGAGTCTTCAAGAGTGCTCTCTCTCTCTCTCTCTCTCTCTCTCTCTCTCTCTCTCTCTCTCTCTCTCTCTCTCTCTCTCTCTCTCTCTCTCTCTCTCTCTCTCTCTCTCCTTGGGTCAACTGATAAGACTTAATCATTCCTCGCAGTGCAAATGACCGCGCTTTCGTCGCGCTAGAAGCTCGTTACTTTTCGTCTTGGACAATAAACTCTGGCCACACTGAGCAAATACTGCAGGCCAGGTCAGCTCTTCTGTTCTGGGGGGCCAGAGAGTGTATATAGGGGGACCCTAAGCTTGTGTGGACAGACTATGCGAGGCGGGTCGTTTAATTTATCGTTACGTTCAGACACACGTGTATGTTAACATAATGTAACCTAACTTCTATTCAGACGTCACGGCCGGGTCACTAGCCTTTCAATCGAAAGGTGAATTTTCAGTCTTTCGAGTTGTTTACACTTTCAATATGAAAAGCCAGTAAGGTTAATAGAGACATTAATGTCTATAGGGCTTAGGCGCAGAGGTACACATTTTATTCCTTTCACTAACGTTGCGTTTGGAAAATATTTTGAGCAAATATATTTGCAGTTTTCGCTGACTTAAATTTAATGTGCCTAATTTCAATCTGCTTTGCTTATAAAGTTTCTGTTTGGGAAAAGTAGATTGCTAAGTTTCAGTTTCATAACATGAATTTCTATCTTAGCCTCCATAGCAGAAACTACAAGTAAACAGTGTTGTGTTGAGCACCCTGGGTGGCAAATTAGTTCTAGATTGTTTCACTTGTCCTAGGTCTCTCTATCTTGTACCGAACAACGTAAGTAACACAAGTTGATAATTTGACGGTGAATAAGGAACTTTCGATACTGCCACCATTAGAGCTATGTAATAAAATTATTTTCTAAACTGGAAGAACAAATATCAGTGCGATATGTTTCATTCGGATCTACATATTTTTCAGTTTCGAAGATTTGCCAGCACGTAGTCAGTGTTGTGTCTATAATTTCGTAGCGGTATGCTGTTGAAAATCTCAATTTGCAATTGTTTTACAATCATGCGCTCTGCTTGAAGACAATTTTACACGATAATGTTCACTTGTAAAGTATGTAACTGCGAATAAAAACTCACTGATATAATTGTGAGTTTGATATATAATTATATATTCAAAAATTGCTTTGAAATTACTTTGAGCACAAATCTTAATTATTTTATTTTCATCTTCTTTTCCTCAAACTCAGTATCCCCGGAAGTTCTCCCTGCGCATCCTGCCCCAGTAAACAAACTCGTTGTCAGGTGACTATTTCACCCTCATTGCATTAGAGGACCCTACAAGAAGTAACACTGACAGATCATATGAATGGCCAACAGATGGGCTCCTGGATATTGACAATCATACAACGATTGCATTGGAACAAACGGATTTGTTGCTTCACTGGTTGGCCAGAATCTCTTGATTTCACCGAGAGTCCGAGATAAAATACTTTAAATGAACGAAACGGAGCGCCAAGTGCTAGATAGGCGATGCAGTTACTGCTGGTGAATGTGACATCCATCCAAGCCAAGAGGACGCCGATGGTCTGTGGGATTTGAACAACGATTCTGATATCCACAGAGAACTATTCTTACTCTGTATACCCCGTTAATGAACTGCATCACCTCGCTCATTTAATAGAAGATTGGAGTTCCAATAAAGAATGGGGGTATACAGAGTAAGAATAATTCTCTGCTAGCGTAATTTATAGAAACACGTATGAAGGATATTATTTTTAGAACTAGACCGTAAAACTGTAGAGATGATGTTTTTAAAAGAGGTTATAGATTAAGAAATGTCTACGTTAGAAGGAGAGCAAAAGAGAGAATAAAGAGAACGGTGTTCACACAATGATACGTTGGCCTCGCTGCTAGGATGCCGAAAATATTTTAATGCGTTGTGAATGAGTGTCGAGAGAAGGGGTAAACCTTTAACAAATCCCACGGCCAGTCCATGGCGGTGCTCGCAGTACCGGCTTTATGAGACTTTTATTGCCCTTCATTAGCACTGGGTCAGTATTCACGTTTGATATCGTCTATCTTTACGAGAGTTTAAGTACGGAAAATCTGGAAATAAACGTAATTTCCCCATACAAACTTCTAGGGCAAACTAATCAAGGTGCCCTTGACATGAGAGATTTATTTAGATACCTTCGGCATCAGATGACTCTGAAATCCTATTTTTGATTTTTTTTGGTCCCTTTTAGGAGCTTCATAGTTTTGATCTACTTCTGACGATCATTTAATATTTCCCTTATTTTTTTGTATGAAATCAAGTAATTCACCGCACCAGTGAATGTGGATTATCCTAAGTCTTAAATATTTTTTTAAAACAAATATACGTCACATCTGCTTGAAAGTATTAACCAATTTTTGTCTCATTCATTCAAAAGTTCACAACGTCATCGCTCAGTACTGTCTGACTCTCATTCGTTAACGCGAGAAGTTGATGGTCAATAAATTAAATTCGATATAGATATTGAGTCCAATCAAAAATAGTTCAAGACACTCAGGAAATATTGATTCCAATCAAAAATAGTTCAAGACACTCAGGAAATATTGATTCCAATCAAAAAATAGCTCAATACACTCAGGAAATATTTATTCCAATCAAAAATAGTTCAAGACACTGAGGAAATATTGATTCCAATCAAAAATACTTCAAGATACTCAGGAAATATTGATGCCAATCAAAAATAGCTCAAGACACTCAGGAAATATTCATTCCAATCAAAAATAGTTCCAAGACACTCAGGAAATGTTGATTCCAATCAAAAATACTTCAAGACACTCAGGAAATATTGATTCCAATCAAAAATACTTCAAGACACTCAGGAAATATTGATTCCAATCAAAAATAGTTCAAGATACTCGAGAAATATTTATTTCAATCAAAAATAGCTCAAGACTCTCAGGAAATAATGACATCAAGATTACAAACTTCGCTAACCCGCTTGACACTCACTCTGCTTGGTAAAGCGATTAAAATGGTGCTCAGAGGAAATAAAATGCTGGCAAGGAGTCCAGAAATCTCAAAAGGGTCATCTGGACACACCAGAGTTCCCTCACCTAAAAGACCTGAATTCTTTTTATCCCTAGAACTATGCTGGAGATAAACATCACTTTAGTTTGACATCAAAGCCATAAACCATTTGACCTGGCTTGCTCAGAGCATTGACATCATAAAATATTTTATGCGGCTATTGAATGATTGCTTATCTTTCAGGAAAACCCCTTTTGTGGACGAACCAGATGGACTTAATATTTTACGTCCTTTGAAATAGGCCAGGAAAATTTCTATCACCAATATTTTTATTGTTCTTTTTTTCCCCCGTATTTTAAGTTTACTAGTAATGTGACTCCGGGATAAAATCGTTATGGCGATATTCGGGCCCTTTTCGTGTCAAGACTTAATCGTGCAACTGATCTGATTGAATCTGTTACGACTCGACGTGTGAGATGTTAAATGTCAATTTGGTCCGTCAAAACGAATAGGATCAAATAAAAAAAAAGATCTCAAAACTCGATGATTTTATTTAATATATTCTAATGATGGCCTTTGAGTGAAATAAAGGCATCAAGGAATAAAGAAAAAGACAGCGCTGTTTGAACATTTCTCTAATTAGTATTCTTTGTAGTTTCGTATCTAGTCTTTGTTGTTTCCGTGGGCTTTTTTTTCTGTTTGTTCTCTTTTTTGTTGTTGCTTTTTGTGCTTTTTTTTATTGGATTTCAGTTGCAAATGTTTTATTGGTTTATTATTTGTTTCTCTTTGTTTTGATTTTCCTTTAGATTTTATATTCTTCTCTCTTTAAGCCTGTGGAAAGTGAATTTTAATGACAGTTTGATCTGATAATTAATTGATATCAGTGGCGAGCTGGTGTATTGTCCATTGAAAGTCAAGCTTCTAATTCCGTCATAGTTGTTATGATAATTATGGGAGATGTTTCTATGCAAGTGAGTGCTGGATAATGCAAAAGGCGTCGGAGAAGGGTATAGTGTTGGAAAGAATATAGTTAGATAGATGGTGGAAGGCGGAAGACAGAAAAATCAATGAAATCAAAGCTAAAGAAAGTGGGAAAAATAAAGTAAAGCATCAAAAACATAATGGAACAAAGAGTTTTTAATAGGTTTGAGAAAGATGATAAGTTATAAAAGCAGTGGTACGATACAGCATCAGAAGCATCACAAAGCAATTATGTTAACGAAAAATTAATTTCAAGTTTGTTGCATTTTGTATTAATGGGTGAATTAGGACATTAAGAGCGCTTGTAAAATTTCCAAAAAGAGAAAAGGAAGAGAGAGGAGCCGTAGATAGGCAAAATTTGTTTAAAAGATACGAATGAAGATTTTACATCGCGGAATATCTTAAGGTTTAAAAAGTATTGGTCGACAGATAAAAAAATGATAATGCAGATAAATAAAAGAAGCATAGGCTGCACTACTGAGTATAGAGATAGAAAATAATGCCTCGGTGATAAAAGTGGAGTGAGGTGGGGAATAGCGCATCTGAGAAACAGTAAAATCGCCAAGGAAATTGCCCTCAAAGGACTTGAATATAATTATGAGCGTTTACAACGATGTCCTTTTTAAAACATTTTGTAAATCTCTTACAGTATCAAAATTATTTTTTTTTTAAAAAGCATACTTTTAT